>DF360416.1:4080-23704 GCA_000787875.1 Solanum virginianum | reverse complement strand
GATCGAAATTCAAATCTCAAGTATTATACTTTTATTTTTCTTATCAGCATAATAAAAATTCTGAATCCGCGAAATGATGTTAATAATAAGTCAAGAGGGCTAATGGAGGAGAGGTTTTGAAGTGGGAACATGGAAGGTGATGAGGGGAACATTAACATGGGGTGGCAAGATGGAAAGCCAGCGAAGTTTTATTAATTATTTTAGTTATAAGAATTAACAACACACATAACGTGAAATGCTATTAGATTTATTATCACACAAATATTCTCCTTACTTGCAATGTGATGTCCTTTTATTTTATTCTTACGTATTTCTTAAAAATTAAAATAAGAAGCTACTATGTCAATTGTTTAACATAAACTCTTGGGATTAATTAAAGTCACTAAGTTTTACCTGTTGTATTACTACTGAAATCATAAAACTAGTTACTTTGTTATCTCATTAGTAAGCGAAGTATATATTAGAAATTTTGTGAAAGGGTATTCAAATTTTAGTATCTAGTATTTTCTGCTTATGAGGTTTGATTTTTGAGAGGAGAGTTTTTTGAAAATAACATTTTTATCTCTATGAGGTAGTGGTAAGGTCTGCGTACATTTTACTTTCTCCAGATCCCACTTGTGAGATTCCATTGGGTACGTTATTATTGCTGTATTCAAAATTTTAATATATATTTCTAAAACATTATTTTGGACTATTACACAATTATTTTCCATAAAGTCAATAGCTACATGTTCAACATTAGTAGACTGAACTATTAGTTACGATAATTGAAGTCAAATATAAGAATCCAAAGGAAACTAATTAGTGAAAATGAGGTCAGGTTGGCGTGAATTAAACTGTTTTTCGTAAGTGATGATGTTCTTAATTTGATACAATTAAGTGAATGGAATAATAATAATAAGATGAATATTATGGTCTACCGCAAAATTTGAAGAAGCCATGTGGCTGGGCCATCTTTGTAGACTTATTCATGTTTACTTATCAATATGTATAGACAATAATTCTTTTAAAAAAATAAAATGGACATATGCATATAAATAATATATTAATATCTATATCTAATATATTAATTCTGTAAAAATAGCATTTTCTTCGTTGTATTTTACGTGACATTATTCTTTTAGCCCCTTTTAGAATATTACTTTACTGAAGTTAGAAATAAGTTAAATTTTAAATTTTTTCTTTTTATTCTTAATGAAATATTTTTTAACCACATAAATATCTATGATTGATTTTAGATTATAAATTTCTAAAGTTTTTCTTTTTTCTTTAAACACTTGCTAAGTCAAACAGTACCACATAAAATTAATGAAAGGAGTATATAATTATGCATGAATGATGTAAGAATTGTACTATATATTGTTTATACAATATAATGCATTGCAAACAAATTTTGTTCTATCTCAACCAGCTCAAATTTCCTCCAAATATTTAGATATATATGAGCTCCTCTTAATTGTTTCGAGTCCTATGATATATTATTCATTTGAGACGATTTACGTCTGCGACATGTTTATTTTTAAATCAAGCTTTGAACATGAAAAGGGAGAAAGGAAGGAAGAAGAAAAGCAATGAAGAAAGAAGAAGGAAGGAAGGAAGGAGGAAGAGAAGAAGAAAGGAAAGTTTTGAACTAAAATTATATATTTAGTAGTCTGAGTATTGTAATAAAATATTTATAATAATCCGTATTTTTTAAGGAATGTGCAAAGTTCAAAATAAATAAATAAAAGTAAACGAGGGGAGTAGATAGCTGCAGATTAGTAAGTTTATAATTGATTGTTTGTTTTTCTCTTTTTGTTGATAAAACAGAAGAAGAAAAAATAAGAAAATGTAAAGGAGTTATGACTTTAGGCAAATGGCAATTAAATTTTGCTGCTCGTAATTTACTCTTGCAGAACTTCATATGACATACTTTTATTTTTAGTATTTAAAATAAATGTATACATTTAAAATTGAAAAAATGAACTTTACGTTTTCATTTCAATAATATACACTTTTATAAGAGCTTTTACAATCACAACAATGCAAATATTACAATACATTTAAGGTCATGAATTTAAAATTTCTATAATCACATAAATATTATGACATATTTAAAATTACAAATTTTAAAAATTCTGGCGACATTTTACATATATATCGTATCAATTTAAATTATATCAAAAAAAAATTAAAAATTGTAATATAAAAACGCATGAAGTAACACTAGGAATTTAGCGTTTTGTCTTTACATTCCAACTCAACAAAAGATTAATTTATAATAGTATTTACCCAGTTTCCACAATGTTTCATCTTGTTCTTTGATGGATCTGCTTTTGATCTATTTGAAAGACTAACAGGAAAGCCCACAACTCAGAGAAATCCATTATACATCAAAAAAAAAAAAAAAAAAAAAAAAAAAAAAAATCACTGTTGTCCCTTTTTGGGATAACTTTTCAATAAATGGTTAATTTATTTATTAAATAGGTCCAAATCTATATATTCTGTAATTTAATTGGTTCTTGGTGGCTTTAGTACCTGCAATGTGTTTTTAAAATTGCTACTTGAAAATTCAAAATCAAATCTTTAATGATCCCTATGATCATGGGTTGTTTCTCACATGGTTTCATTATTTTATATTCTTCATTTTGAACATTGACATAGTATGTGTACATTTGAGGTCAACAAAACCAAATAAAAAATAGCATTAAATTGCAATTTGAGTCAAATAAAAAAAATTGATATGATTTAATTTGATTTGATATTAAAAAAAATAATCTGGCTATACTTGAGCTGGTGTGATTTCAATTTTAAAAAGTCAACTCGATACCAAACTAATCGAATAAATTTTTAAAATTTACTTTATACATAAAAGTATTTACTTGATATGATTTATAAATAATGGTGGTACGTTTTTATAGTTTTTATCTTTAAACATATTCTATCAAGTTTAACTTAAATTTCAAACTGACCACTAAAAGTTATAGTCCATAGATATTAATAAGGGATAGTTACCTTTTTGAGTTTATTTTTATAAAATATTTACTATTTTTAAATATATTTTTAATTTATTACCTAGATATATCATATTTAAAAATATTTATCATCCATAGTAATTGTACTATGTAATAAAAGTGAATTATATATGTAATGTATATATACTATAAATGTATTATACTTAGTAATAAAAAGAATTCACTATGTATTAAAAATAAATTATGCATGTAATATAATATGTTATTATACTACGTATAAAAGTAATTTTGCATGCAATATAGGTGCATTATGTAAAAAATTTGCTTTATATATATTAAAAATGAATTATATATACAATATAGATATATTAAAATTATATAGCTATATTAATGATTAATATTATCAAAACATGGTATATGGAGGTAAGTTCTCCTATTAATAACTCTAATAAAGTTACTAATGTTACAAAAAAAAAAAAAAGAATCAATTCAATACTAAGAATGATATTAATGTTGAATATTTATTCTTTAATTTTATATTAATTTAGAATTACAGTATTTAGTCATCGAATTAATACTTATTAGATATATTTTAGCATGATTTAGTACTTTTTACATTATGACCATTTTCATTGACTTATTTATTTGCAATATTTCTTTTATGCGATTTTATTATTATCTTTTGTTCAATATTTTAATGTCATCACTTATATCGTATTTTATGTTATTTACTTAAGAAACACCTAAGATAGTTTTATTTTGGTTGGACTAGAAAAATACTCGAAGTACAAGTTAATTATATGTTCATATGAATACTTTACCAAAAGGTCTGAAAATTCGAGAAATTTGAAAAAAAAAATAAAGAAAAACCCAAAAAAATAAAAAGAATCCAAAAAAACCCTCCTGAGGTTTTCAACTCGAATTTTATTAGTTTTGTTTGGTTTATAGATTTAAAAATCCGTTATAAATGATTTGATTTAGTTATTCAAAAAATCTGAACCAACTCTGTTCATGTATACCCCTAATCATCTTATTTTTTGTTAATTAATACTATCAAGTTATTTAAATAGTAATTGTCATAATAATTGAAATTAAAAACCTAAAAATACTAATAAATATTCTACTCCAACACGTTAAAAGTCTAACTTGATCCATCATTTATGTGGATTAATTATTACTAATACTTCATTTAACATACAATATACTATTAAGTGATTTAATTTTCAATCTACTGCTCTGCTTGTATTGGATATAAGTCAAAACTTCTTTAGTTACTACCTATTTAAAAGGCTCAACTGGGTTAGGTAGGAGAATAACAATTAGAATTTATGCACACAATTTGAAAGGCCCAATTTCTTGTTTTTATCAACGCATGGATGAATTAATTCGAAATGAAAAAAGATAATGGATCGATATTCATACTATATTAATAGATGCATGATTTATGTTTGAATATATATATATATAAAAGATCCTACGATATTTACTTATCATGGTTAGGTAATTAATGTATATTATTATTAATATTAAGTTAATTATAAATCATACTCTCTCTGTCTCATATTATGTAAGGTAATGCACACATATTAAGAAAAAATATTCAATAACAAATTTTACATCATATTTTTTTACTATTGTTCTTTGTAAAATCATAAATATATAGTATATTTATTTCCTAGAAAATATAAAAGTTCAATAAATGAAACGACAAATATGAAAAAAGTTTCAAACATTCATTTTGAACTGTGAAAAATTCAAATATTTTGAACCTTGAAAAAAATCTCAAAAAATCACAAAAATTTAATTAACTTGAGATGAAGAGAGTAATAAATTGAGTTAATTTATAAACACACAATGCGAATAGCTAGATTTTTATCAAGTTAAAGTGGCTCTCTTGCCGTCGCTATTTAATTCAATTAATTGAATGTAATGCGTGTAATACATTAAGGTTAAAATATACCTCTCTTTTTACAAATTTATACTCGTTAAATTTTAGGTTCTCGTTTTATTTTTAATGACATAATTTATTGAGATTATTTATTTCAATAAAAAGATACATGTCATCACTTATTTAAAAGACGATATACTTCAAATATTACTCCTATTTATAAGCCAACAAGGCAAGGGACGAACGCTGCACTATTGTATAAAAAGTAATGAAAATGGTACCTTTTAGCAACCCACTATCAATATCTTTTTCTCTTTTAATGACACGTGTTTTATCAAATTACTTTTCTAACAGCTGTATTCCACTTTCCTTACCACTGAATTCCAAAAGTTTCTAATTTTTCATACCCATTTTGCAGTTCTTGCTTCTTCCAACATTGACAATGGAAGACACAACATTATTTTGGCTTTTCAAAATTGAAGAAGCCATAATTTGTAATCACCAAAACTCTGTCATGTAATCGGCAATGAAGGCCACCATGGATCTCCGATGGTGAAAGAAAGTGAGTGTCACTCAGAATTGAAAGTCCATACATTAATCTTATTTTTCGTAGTAACTTGAAAACATCTTCTCTCACTTTGCTCATCAATTTTGATTTTCAATTTTGTATCTATCTTTTGTTGTCCAGAAATTTTTTAATAGTGGTTTGAGGTTCTGCTTTAGCGATATTGTATTTATTTCTAACAGGTTAGGTTTTTGCTTTTATAATTTTTGTCGCCCTATTTCAAAATCTTCCATCATCGCTTCGCCTACCAGGAAAAAAATTATATATGATAAAGGCTAACTGTAAAATTTCTTATGACTTTATCTATTGGTTAATTACTTTGCACATGCATGTACTCATCCAATAATTTTAAGAAGAACCATTTTACCAAAAGAGAATTCAAAGGTCAATAATGCAATTCTGTGCTGTCAATCTTTTGGTTGTCCTTCAACTTACTCATGACCTCGAAGTCAGCAAGATGAAGACTGGATCATTCGATGCCATCGGTGGAAGCCTGAAATTTTATCTTCGTCGGAATGGAGAACATTTAAATTTTTTGGTTGTCACTTTTGATTTGTTAGTTTCTATTGCATCTTAATATTATTGTTGTACTTGCTCTACATTGTACACAAGGTGTTTGATTGTATGCCTTTAATCAATTTAGGCCCTGCCTTTAACTGTGCATTCAAGTTTGTGGTGCTTGAGTCTAAGAATTGATGGTATTTAACTTTGCATTTACAGTGTCATATATGTTCATGTTTCTATAGATAACCTATACCCAACACTCAGCATATAGGAAAATCGTTATTCA
This sequence comes from Solanum virginianum, assembly GCA_000787875.1. Taxonomy (NCBI): domain Eukaryota; kingdom Viridiplantae; phylum Streptophyta; class Magnoliopsida; order Solanales; family Solanaceae; genus Solanum; species Solanum virginianum. Next base: position 17,507 of record DF360416.1, on the reverse strand, counting down.
TCATGATCATATCCTGCTTCAGTTTTCTAGATTTACATGTAAGTTGATATACCATATCCTGTTAATATGTTTCTTGAGGCAACTTCACATGAGTTTAGTTGATCTTACTAAATATTTATATCAAATTATATTTGGTGCTTCATCATACTGAGGTTGCCAAGAATTATAAAATGAAAATCATTCTTTTGCTTTGATATTAATTAAAATTTTACTGTAAAAGTTGATTAGTAGTACCTTTTCAATATTGAAACAAGGATTGCGACTGGCCACTTTAACTAGAAGAAAAGCCATATTCTTTTGTTAAATATGCGAGGAAAGAAAATAAATGAAAATGGATTGTAGTGTTTTTACATGGGCGAATTTATAATATCCAATAGAGGGGATATCTTATTGTTCGTGGAGCACTCGGTCGCTTCGAACACTTGATAAATTTCAAAAGAAATAGTTAAATTCACGTTCAAATTTTTTTTTTCTAGAAAAATAGGTAGTTCAAAAAGCAAAATAGTAGTTCTAAATGTTGGCTCTATTAGTTGTTGTGGGTCGCAAGCACGTAACTTGTGTTGAATTTCTCTTTGTTTTATGTATAGTCGCCCTTTCTTTAAGTTTTTTTTTTTTGGAATTATGTCAAACAGTACTCTTAACTCTGATATTACATGAAAGGTAGTTCATGATTTTTCCTTCGTTCCCTTTAGCATTTTGGTTTAACACCACACAGGCAGCTGGTAACTTCCCAGCTTCTACTTCATCAGGTAATCTACTTATTCAACATATTGTCAGCGGTATTCTATTGGACACCTGTTTCTTTTTTTTATTTTGTGGGATCTGGCTGCACTTCTACTTCTGAATCTAATTCTTTCTTCACTCTGTAATTCTCTCTTACCCTTCTTCTCTCTACAAAAAGTTATTACATGTTTTCTTCAAATTACTCTGTCTTTTTCTCATGTTTTGACTATTCCATTGTTTTCAATTTCTTTTTGTTCTGCAATAATGGAATTTCTGGAGTAGGTGAGCAAAGGCTCTACTTGACTTGGTTCACCATGATAGTTATTATCATCTTCCACATGCTAAAGATGCAAGCTGGTATGAGATCTTGAGTGAACAGTCATTTTTCTATTGTGAACTTTGATATGTTATTTTACTTTTTGTTCGAGAAAAAGTATGTTATATTATGCTTAAGCACATGGTAAAATGTCAATTTATTATAATCGGAAGCTGATCTGGTGGGTACTATCCCTCTATTTTAGTATCAGGTTAGCTTCTTTTTCCCCTTTGGCAAAAAAATATGACTTTCTTCGTAGGATTGGAATTAGATTTATTGAATCTGATTATAACTTTTTGGGTTATCATTTGATAGTGATTTTCAAATTTATATACTTACTGGTTTGAGGGATTTATGTAGTTTAATTTGTTCTGACACTAAACTATTACTTTCTTTACTCGTATAGAGAACCGGAGTTGAAACTTTTTAGATCAGTGAAAATCAAGAATATGTAAGTTCATATTCTCATGTTAGGAAGGTCTGAATTTTCAGAAAGAATTATTTGGTAATGTTAATTTTTATTAAGTCATCTCATTTGAATGTCTGCTATTAATTTTTCGTGTTTTGATTAATTTACTTAGCAAGGTCTTGGTGTTTGAAATAGGTTATTTGTATTTATTTATGCAAAGATGTTGGAACCTTAACTTTGTGTTCTGCTGATTTTGAGTGAGCAAATTTTTTATATTCCTTAGTTTGAATTTTTAAAAAGCATCCTCTCTACCTCCACGAAGTAGTGGTAAGGTCTGCATACACTCTACCCTTTCAAGATCCTACTTTTTGAAATTTCAATAGGTATTGTAGCTGAGATTTTCCATTGCTCCAACTATACCTGAAGTTTGACCCACATTTTCTAATGGTTTTTGTTGCCTTGCCATTCTGTGATGTTGCTTTATATTCCAGTTGAAATATTAGCTATTAGAAAATCAGAAAACAAATGTCATCTCTAGAAAGAATGTAATATTCTATATATAAGAAAGGAAGAACATCATCTGAATGGAGGTACATGAGTTTTGAGAAATCTTCATCCTTTTAACTCACTTGTGATCTCTTGGTAGCTAGGTGGTGCTATTCAGTAAACACTTGATCTTTTTAGTTCTAGACTTTTAATCTTTGATGATGGTGCTAATACTTTATGTTTTTTTTTTCCGCGTGGTTTAGATTTCATTGTTTCTTAACGTAGTAACATACTTTTTGGTACTTTGCTTAAAGACTAGCTAAAGTTTCATTTTGTTGCCGTACATATTTTTTGTAATTGAATTTTCTTTAATTTGTGTATCCCTATGAATGTAAGAGCAATATTTTGCTGATGAATTTCAATTCTTCTTGCAGATCATTAGATTCTTGAACAGGTGCTGAGTTCTAACAAAAAAAGGTCCTTGTTGAAATCTCATAACTATTTATCAGATTTGTACTGTGAGACATCTATGAATTTTCTCCTTTTGCACCATGTTGTGTTCAGTTCAAAGAAAAGCTAATACCGCATTCTATGATCTCTCCTGAGCAAGATTTGGCCTCCCTCTTTGTCATTGATTACATTTAATAATTTCTTTTCAAAGTTATTATAATACGTCAACATTCTATGAGTTAATTTAATGAAGTTACTAAACCTTTTCCTTTTCATGTAAATCACACCTTGCTTAGAGTAAAGTCAATAAGTTGTATAGTTCCAGTCCGTGAAGATAACTGACTTTTGCATATCATACTCTGAGTTAAGTTACTAATTCTAACATAAGAATTACTTGTGCTTCACACGCCTTGGTCATATAAATAATGCCCCTGGTTAGTGCAAGGAAATGAAAAAGTTGTTCGAGCATCATTCTCAAAAATGGATAAATTCAAATTTAATCAGACTTTAATATAGATATCAAAATAAAATCTGGTGGATAATTGTTGGCTTATAGATACTAGAACTGGAATGTTTTCATGTGTCTTAAGCACTCATGATCAATTATGCTCATATTGCATATAGACAATTGGTTATTGTTGTTTGTTTAAACTTCAACTTGAGTAAGTGTTTGTCGTTATTATTCATCGGTATGCATGAGCATATGTTTTCCACATTCACATGAAAATGCCATGTTTTATTCATGTTAGTACAACTGCATTTGACCAAGCCGTGACTTAAATTATACTCCTTCCATTCGACAATAGTTGTTCATTATTGACTTAACATATGAATTAAGAAATAGTAAATGATAAAGGATAATTTTACCAAATAACCTTTTAAATTTAACAAATACAATGTCTTTACAAATATAAGAGGGAAATGATTAATTAATGATAAGAATAAATTAGGAATTTAGTGTAAAATTATTTTTTGATTTCATGAAGTAGGCATGTATTATTGGACATTTATTTTGATATAGTGAATAAATAAAAATGAACGGAGGGAATATTATTTCAACCAAAAAATTTAAATCAGGCATATTGGGCCAGTGCTTAGCACAGGCCACGACCTTCTAGTATTTAAATTAAGTATGAAAAGCCAACCCTTCAAAGATGTGTCGGCATATATTCATTAGAGAGAAGTATCGAAAATACCTTTGAATTTATCACGAATTATTAGTTTCGTCCCTAAATTATTGATAAACTTAAAAACATTCCTTTCATTTGCCTTGTGTTTGCCGTAAATCTTTTGGTTAAATTCTTGAGGTAGAGCTTGATTCATGTAAAGTAGTTGAGGAATATAGGCTTAAAAACACTCCTCAACTTGGCGAACTAAGTTTAAATACACCCTCGAACTTGGCACGAATTATTAGTTTCGTCCCTAAACTATTGATAGGCTTAAAAACACCCCTCAACTTGAGAAAGTAAGCTTAAATATACCCTCAAAATTGGCACGAATTATTAGTTTCATTCCTAAACTATTGATAAACTTAAAAATACCCCCTCTCCCAGCTTCATGTTTCAGTAAATTATTAAATTTTGATTTGAAATTTTGTAGAGCTTTATTCGCTACCATATTTTTACAATCCCAAAATCTTCTTACGAGATTGTCATATTCTGAGCATGAAATTTTTAACGTTGCCAGAAATCCATATTGACAAAAAATAATCATAAACAACATAGGAAAAGAAAAAGAATCAAACAATTAAAAATGAGAACGAAAACAAAAACAGATTTGCTTTGAGGTTGCCATTAATGAAAAAAATGTTAACTGAGAAGAAGAAGGTTATTCTAGTAGTTTGATAATTAAAAATTGCACGAATTTTTTTTTTTAAAAATAAGGCTGATGTGGTCTTTTTTTAACTTTTCACGCACTTTAAATAAATTGTACTCACTTGTTATACCATGTGGCATGTAGGAGGGGTGTATCTAAACCCAGTTCGGTAAGTTGTGAGGTATTTTTAAGCCTATCAATAGTTTAGGAATAAAATTAATAATTTGTGCCAAGTTCAAGGGTGTACTTAAGCATGGTTTGCCAAGTTGAGGGGTGTTTAAAGCCTATCAATAGGTTAGAAACAAAACTAATAATTCGTGATAAGTTTGACGGTGTTTTTAATACTTCTCTCTATTCATTACTCGGTATAAAACCGTGATTTTTTTTGGTAGTTTTGATCAGCTAATGATGGACTACAACTATATCGTTCCTCAAACAGCTTGAATAAAACAAATTACTTGAAGCATAGAAAAAAATATATAAAAATTGTTGGGTGCCAAAACCCTATTAATAAAATTCAATAACTAGAATCTTTTGCTACAAGCAATGATAAAATTTTGACGAAACTTATCTTAAAATATCTATTTTACAAGAAATTAGAGATCACCTCCTATGTTGCTGGCAACTTGAAACGACACATAGGACAACTTGAATTTTTAAGAAGTCAAGTCTCAATGCAATCATAATGGAAACTGTGATTGCAAGACATGTTGTATGCGTCTTGTTCAGCTAAGTAACTCCCCATGCATATTGAACAATCGTCTATTGATTCGTTTTGTAGAAGATGTACCCTTTGTAAGAACTGCATTCTTGATCTTACTGCAGACAGTGACCTGAATTCCTTCCTGGCTTGCTCAATCAAAAACTCTATTAGTAACCTGTCTTAATTCTCATCGAAACTTATTCTCCAATCAATTGTCTCCCTCACAATTTTTTTTACGCAACTCTCTAGGCACTTAAATTCTTCATATAAAGATGATCCAAATCCCAGTTTGTTGATTTTGTCACGAACTTTTCTACAAAGAATTTTTGCAATGCTCTTTTAATGTTCAACAAAAATTCTCTTAAATTCTTGAAGAGATACAAAAACGTGCTTAACAAATATCACACTCACAAAAACTGTATCCTCATCTTGAAAAGGAGGTGTAACGTTTTGCACTGTATGAGCAAACTCCAAAATTTTTTGTATCAATTCATCTTTGTTTTTCAAAATTTTGTCCACACCATCCCACTTAACTTTTTTCAATGGATAAGGAAAATCATATGCCGAAAGCTGTCTGTTAACAATATCCGATGATAATGACTTGTACTTATAAGTCCACCTAGTACGAAAGTGACACTCTTCAACAACGTTGTCATCACAAGCATAAGAATACTTGACAAGTATATCCATCTTCAAGTTAAAATTGTTACTTGAGATGGCTGTACCAGAAGGATTTCTTATAGCATTATAAATTTGGGGAAACACACAAATTTCACTAGTAGTTGGTGACTCCATTTAATCAAGCTAATCAAAGATTAATGTTGGTGATGAACATTAAGACTCGTATGTGTATATATATATAGAGAAGAGGAAAAGGTTTCTGTTTCTTTGGGTTGCTTTTTAGTTATTGTGTAGGATTAGGATTTGGCTTTTCTTTTTTAAACCTTTTCCCTTTCTTTAACGGATTCTTATTACCTAAAATACAAACTTCTAAGTAGGCACTTAAATCTTTCTTTTTTTTTTCTTTTCCCATTTTGTTTTGATTTGCAACTCCATAATTACTTGTGAATTAAATACAATTATGTAAAGAAAATAATTGCCACACGTTTATGATAGTATTTATCAATACTTGGAGTATATTCTTGTTCTTGATGGATCTATTTGAAAGACTAATAGGAAAACCCACAACTCGTACAAATCCAATGTACATAAAAATAAAATAAAAAGAAGAAAGAATCACTAGTTGTCCCTTTTTGGGATAATTTTTAAATAAATGGTTAATTTATTTATTAAATAGGTCCAAATCCTATATATTCTGTAATTTAATTGGTTCTTGGTGGCTTTAGTACCTACAAAGCGTTTTTAAAATTGCTACTTGAAAATTCAAATCCAAATCTTTAATGATCCCTATGATCATGCGTTTTTATATTCTTCATTTTGAACATTGCATAGTATGTCTACATTTGGGGTTAATAAAATTCAATTGAAAATCGCATCAAATCTCAATTTGAGTCAAATAAAAAAAATTTAACTTATAATTTGATATTGAAAAAGAAAAATTCAATTGAAAATCGTGTCAAATTTCAATTTGAGTCGAATAGAAAAAATCTTATTAATAATTTGATATTGAAAAAAATAACCTAACTATACTTAAGCTGATTTGATTTTAACTTTAAAAAGGTCAATTCAACATTAAATTAAAAACCAATATTATATTTATAATTTTTAAAATTTATTTTATACATAAAAGTATTTACTTGATATGATTTATAAATATTTGTTATACTTTTTGATAGTTTTTATCTTTAAACATATTATATCAAGTTTAACTTAAATTTCAAATGGACCAATATATAAAGGTTATAGTCTATTAATAAGGAAAAATTATCTTTTTAAGTTCATTTTAACAAAATATTTATTATTTTTAATTTATTACCTAGATATACCATATTTTTTTAAAAAATATTTATCATCCATAGCAAATATACCATGTAATAAAAGTGAATTACATATGTAATATATATATATTTACAATAAATATATTTAAATGTATTATACTTATTTTGATTTTTTTTTTAAATTTCATGCATTAAAAATAAATTATTCATGTAATATAATGTGTTATACTTTACATAAAAGTAATTTTGCATGCAATATAGATGTATTATAAATGTATTAGATTTGTTTTGATAAAAAATTTGCATTATGTAGTTAAAAGTGAATTATATATGCAATATAGATGTATTAAAATTATATAATTATTAGTAATTAATATTCTCTGAATACGGTATATTTAGGTAAGTTCCCCAATTACTAACTCTAATAATGTTCGAATAAAATTCAAACTAATGCTAACAAAAAAATAATGACGGTAATTTTGAATATTTATTCTTTAATTTTATATTAATTTAGACAATTAAACTACACAACTCAATTTAATTTTTTTTAGTATTTTTTAGACATCAAATTAATACTTATTAGATTTATTTTAACATGATTTAGAACTTTTACATTATAACCATTTTTATTGACGTATTTATTTGCAATATTTCTTTTATGCGATTTTATAATTATCTTTTTTTGAATATTTTAGTGTCATCACTCATATCGTATTTTGTGTTATTTACTTGACAAACACCTAAGATAGTTTATTTGGTTGGACTAGAAAAATATTCGAAGCACAAGTTAATTATATGTTCATATGAATACTTTATCAAAAAATCCAAAATTTTGAGAAATTTGAAAAAAAAATCCGAAAAAACCCCCTGAGGTTTTCAACCTGAGTTTATTAGCTTTGTTTGATTTATAGATTGAAAAAATCGGCATAAATACTTTAATTTGGTATTTAAAAAATCCGAACTAATACAATCCAAATTATATCCCTAGTCATCTTTCTTTTTTGAAAAAAAATTGATACTACCAAGTTATTTAAACGATAATTGTTAGTTATTCATAATAACTGAAATTAAAAACCTAAAAATACAAATAAATATTCTACTACAACACGTTAAAAGTCTACCTTGATCCATCATTTATGTGGATTAGTTATTACTAGTACTTCATTTAACATACAATATACTATTAAGTGAATTTTTTTTTCTTGTGTCAATCATTTTCTCTTTATAGTTTTAACTAAATGGCAGAACCATTGAGGAAGGCCACCAATCAAGAATTGCTCCTATCTCAGATACCATAAGAACCATAGCATTCCAGAAACAACAAACAACAGTAATTCTAAGTGGTGATGAAGTTGAAGTTGCAAGTCAAGCAGAAGGCTACATAGGTTTTTGCTACCATGCAACTATTCTTTTTCCCTTTGGCACTTATTATTACAGAGTCGAGTACAAGACTCTGGTGACTGATGATTATACCACGCCACCAGAGGAGTATGTAAGTGTCTCTGAGGTCCGTCCTGTTCAATCTAATCATCTTCAAAATCAAATAAGGACACTGAAAACATATGATATGGTTGATGTGTACGACAATGAGGGATGGTGGTTCGGGGTCATCACGGAGAAAGTTGGATGAAGGTACTGTTGTGATGCAAACTCCTCCCATATTGGTTGTGAAAAAGAGCAAATGACCAATGACAATATCATACTAATACAAGGTTAGGGTGTGGGTACGCGCGGTCCCTATAGGTACAATGTCCATTTTCCTATTACTGGAGAAACACTTCCGTATTCTATTGATCAGTTAAGGTTTTGTCAAGAATGGTCTGATGGCGAGTGAACACTTCTTTCTAGTTAAGGATAGATTTTTTCTAATTGTACTGATTTTGGTTTCTTTTGTTATTGTAGTGCAATATGAATGCAACTTAAATCATTTCAAATTTAGTCGCAAAACATTTTAAATCATTTCAAGTTTAGTCGCAAAACATTATGTATGTTGTTAAGGATTTTGTATGTTATTTCAAGTATCTATTAAAGAAATTTTTGAATTAAAAAGAAATACTATTAAGTGATTTTTTTTCTTCTTTTATTTTTTTCAATATACAGCTCTGCTTGCATTTGATAATTAATATAAGTTAAAACTTCTACAACTTATTTATCTACTACCTATTTGAAAGGCTCAACTGGGTTATTTATGCAGTACTATACAAATTGAGATTAACTAGAATCTTTTGCTACAAGCCATGATATATAGGCATTTGATGAAACTTATCTTAAAATATGTATTTTACAAGAAATTAGAGATCACTTCCTATGTTGATGGCAACTTGTAACGACACATAGGACAATTTGAATTTTTAAGAAGCCAAGTTTTAATGCAGTTATAATGAAAATTGTGATTGCAAGGCGTGTTGTGTGCGTCTTGTTCAGGTAAGTAACTTCCCATGCATATTGAACAATCGTCTATTGATTCGTTTTGTGAAAGGTGTACTCTTTGTATAAGAATTACATTCTTGATCTTACCGCAGTTAGTGACCTAAATTCTTTCCTGACTTGCTCAATCAAAAACTCTATATATTAGTGGCCTTTCGTAATTCTCAGGGAAACTCATTCTCCAATAAATTGACTCCCTCACAATTTTTCTTACGCAACTCTCTAGGCACTAAAATTCTTCATAGCTCCTCTAGGGGCGGAGATAGGTCCAGCCCGAATTTGTGCAGTTTAGGTCGACCTCTATAAGAGAAGAAAAGAGAGTGGATAAGTCAATTACTACTCTGCGTATCTGATGTGTGCTAATCATAAGCCGGGGACTCTACTCTACTTCAATCATCTTAAGACACATTTTAGAGAACGCTTCTATTTCGGCTCAGTTGGTAGCAACTTGAATCAACACATAGGACAATTTGAGTTTGTAAGAAGTCAAATCTCTATGCAGCTAAACTAGAAATTATGACTGCAAGGCATGTTGCATGCTTCTTGACCAAGTAAGTACCCTCCTCGTGCATATCAAACACTCATATGTTAATTCGTTTTCTAGATAAGAACTGCATTATTGATCTTACTGTAGGAATATAATTCCCTCAATTAAAGACTCTATTAGTACCCTTTTGTAATCCTCATCAAAACACATCCTCCAATTAGTTGTATCCCTTACAATTTTTTCTACATAACCTTCTAGGCCTCGGAATTCTTCATACAAAAATGATTCGTGTCCCAGTCCTTGATTGATATTTTTACGAGAATTCTCTCTTTGATAAGTTCAACTTCTTGAAGAGATACAAAAACTTTTTTAACAAATATAACTTTGTATCATCATCTTGAAAATGAAGGCACAACGTTCTCCATTATACGAGCAAACTCCAAAATTTGTTGGATCATATCATCTTTAGTCTCCAAAATTTTATCAACACACCTTCCCACTTAACTTTTCTAATGAGTGAGGAAAATCAGATGGCAAAAACTCTCTTATCAACAATATCTCATGATAACGACTTGTATTTATAAACCCACCTAGTACCAATTAAGTGGCACTCTTCGACAACGTTGTCATCAACACAAGTGCAAACTACTAAAATGCTTGAAAAGGATTAAACAGACTTGCATTGTGTTGAATAACAATACTTTAAAGAGAATAGAGATTAAATGGTTTAACTTGTGGTGCCAACAAGAGGACTTTAAGATCCTTAGGAATATCACCTAGAATTAACCTGTGAAGGTAATTTTAAGATATTATCACCAAATATTCAAAAGAATTTAATAGTAAATTCAGTCTTAAAGTTTATACTTCTTTTAAGTTTTAGATTTTCGTTTTATCTTTAATGACATGATTTATTGACATCATTTATTTGAATGAAAAGACACATGAAATTCTCATCATCACTCATTTAAAAGACAATATTGAAACTTCAAATATATTTGACTTACATATGAAAAATCAACTCTTTAAAAATACGTGGTTATATATTCATTACTTAGTCGTTTAAAGACCAACATGTTTGATTTTTTTTTTTTTGTTTTTTAGTACTTTGATCAGCTAAGGGTGGACTACAACTATATTGTTCCTCAAACCAATTGAATATAACAAATTACTTGAAGCTATACACGATGTTTTTCTATAAAAAAAAAAGTGAATAGAAATTGTTGGATGCAAAGACCCTATTAAAAAAATTCAATAACTAGAAAATCTTTTGCTACAAGTAATGATACATTGACGATTAAGAACAATCGTCTGTCAATTCGGTTTGTGGAAGATGCACTCTTTGTAAGAACTGCATTCTTGATCTTACTGCTGGCAGTGACCTGAATTCCTTCCTAGCTTTCTCAATCAAAGACCCTATTAGTATAATTTCATAATTCTCATCAAAACACATTCTCCAATAAATTGGACCCCTCACAATTTTTTCTATGCAACCCTCTAGGCATTGAAATATTTCATACAAAGATAATTCACGTCCCAGTTTGTTGATTTCATCACAAACTCTTCCCCACAGAATTTCTGCAATGGCTTTATAATGTTCAACAAAAATTCTCTCTCGGATAAGTTCAAATTCTTGAGGAGATACAGAAACGCGCTTAACAAATACCAGATTCGCATAAACTGTATCATCATCTTGTAAAGGATGTGTAACGTTTTGCACCGTATGGACAAACTCCAAGATTTTTTGTATCAATTCATCTTTGCTCTTCAAAATTTTTTCAGCACCATCCCACTTAATTTTTTCTAATGGATAAGGAAAATTGGATGCAGAAAGCTCTCTGTCAATAATATTCCATGATAATGACTCGTACTTGTAATCCCACCTAGTAGCAAAGTGGCACTCTTCAATAACGTTGTCACCACAAGTGTAAGAATGTTTGGCAAGTATATCCATCTCCAAGTTAAAATTGTTACTTGAGATGGATGTACCAGGAGGGCTTCTTATAGCATTACAAATTTGCGGAAACACATAAATTTCACACTCCATATTAATGAAACTAATCCAAGATTAAATGTTGCTAATGAAATTAGACTCGTGTGTACGTATTTTATATAGAGAAGAGAAAAAAAAAAGGTTCCTTTGGGTTGATTTTCAATTTTTGTGTAGGATTAGGAATTAGTTTTTTTTTTTTCCTAAACCTTTTCCTTTTCCTAAACCTTTTCCTTTTCCTTTTAGGATTCTTATTATTGAAAGAAAGAAATTGTGAACTAAACTTAATTACAATTATAGAAACAAATTAATTCCATAGGTTTACGGACAAATCTTATTATGCCATAACTCGGATTTTAACGCGATTTTCAAATACTGCTTTCTGTACAATAATTCTACCTATAAACATACTTATTTTTTACGCTATCTTGAAAGTGGACAAAATCTAGAGATAACGTTAATCGGAGTTTGGAGCAGGGTTGGCTCGACAGTGTTAGAAAAAAGGCAAGTGCTTTAGGTCTTCAAATTTGAGGAGCCTCAATTTTTATTCTAGTAATAATAGGTTATCGATTTTTTTTAGAAAAAAATTATTAAGTAAATACTATTTACAGTAAAAATTATTTATGTCGTATAAAAAGAAAGAATTATTAGAATAAGTTTAACATTTGAAATATCATTATATGATCAATTAAAAAGAATTATTGAATGAAATTAATTATGATTTTTTTTAAACAATTCTGCATTTCAAAGAGATAGAAGAGTAAAATTTGTAAGAAAATATATTAATTTATTTTTTTAAAGTTTAAGGCCTCCATTTAATTTTTACCTTAAGCCACTAATGTGCTCGAGCCGCTCCTGATTTGGAGTCTTGGATCGGATCAAGTACATAGTGAAATCCCACGTCGAATTGGGAGTCAGGGTCTTAACGTGGGATCGGATTCGATTTCATAGTATTTGTTTAAACTATGCCTAAATGCTCTTCTGACAATATTTTTTATAAAAATATTGTACTTGATAATATAAAGACAAAAAGGAAACATGGAATTAAATTTGGCCATTGTAAAGGTTAAAGAAAGTTAATCTGGGTATTATATATATCTTACTTCAATTGATGATCTTAGAAATGTTGTTTAAACTTTTTCATAATTATTGATGTATGTCGTATTATTTAAAAGTAGTACTTTATGAAAGGATTCAACGTAGATGCGATAATATTTTTGAAAAATTTAATCTTTTCTTAGTTTTGTACATTGCAATGTCATGTTTTTATTTAAAAATACCCATTAAAGCTTTTACAAAATTATTCTGTTTTATTAAATTTCATGAAGTACTAGAGTAATGATTTTGTTACTGTGCTTAGAATTTATCCCTGTATACAAAGTAAATTAAAGTGGTATATTTAAGTATAAAGCAAGTGATATATGTACAAGAGTATTAAATTTCTCCAAGCTAAGTTATGTTTCTCTATTTTCAATCAATTATTGCAAATACAATTTTTTCGAAGCTAAACATGAATATTTTTTACAGGCTACAGAGAAAAAGTTTAAAAATTTAATAGAACCCAATAGATTCAACCTACACTCAATATTTATAAAATTTAAAAGTCATAAATTTTTCCGACTTTGGGCTCCAAAATCTCCATTGCTAGTAACTTGTAACATCACATAGGAAAACTTGGATCTTTAAGGATCCAAGTCTCAATGCAGTTAAATGAAAATTGTGATTG
>DF360417.1:60854-72130 GCA_000787875.1 Solanum virginianum | reverse complement strand
AAAAACAGGGGCCGCGTATCATTATATATATATACTCAACACATTCACACATTTCTACAAGCTCCAAAAGTCCAATAATATCATTCAAGCGCCAAACGGAAACTTAAAACGTTGAAGCGTACCATTTTTTATTTATATTCAAAACTGAAAAATCTGGGCAGCAGTCATTTTATACATATATATCATGTTCAAACACTCTTATATGTTCCAAGGATCATATTACATCATTTGAACGCCCAACACAAACTCCCAACGTCAAAACGCAACATTTCAACACTACAAAGGATCCAATTTCGACCCACCACTCCAAGAATGTTTACACACAAGTTCTCATACTCTCTCCACACTACAAGAGTCATTTTCAAGTTAATTGAGCCCACACACACGATTTTAAGACAACAAAATCTCATTTACATTCATATATCCATTGTTGGGGGTGACACTATTTACCCGAGAGCTGTGCAGAGAGTTTTTTTTTCTGGAGGTTTCTCTATTTTTTTTTGTATGTGTAGGAATGGGTTCTTGTACACTAAAGGCAACAAGTATGGATATATATAAAAGATAAATCCATATTTAATAAAGTCTTGGTCCCATTTGCTACTTATCCCTATCCAACATCAACAAATATTAGACTCTAGGAACCTTATTATTATTATTATGGAAGACATTAATTCATATTCTTGCATGAATATAAGTGTACATATATATAACTATGGGGTTATATACACTTTTTCAATTAAAATTCCAATTTGACCCCAAATTATCTAAAATTGACACTTAAGTTTCAATTTTTCGTAACCGCTCTAACGTACAAAAATATGGGTTCTAACATTTGGTATATGCAAATATATGTCCTTTGAGATGAGCAGATGATGTATTCACAATTGCTATATATTGTGAAGTTATTGGTTACTTTGCTAAAAAAAAAAAAAAAGACAGACTCAGAAATCTGGCAATTGTAGTTTATTGTCACTGTCATACTTAAAAGTGTTCTGTGATAGGTCTATTAGATCTATGATCAGCCCAATTAAGCAGTCAAGCTTGAAAATAGAAAGTTCAATCAAGCCTAGTTAAGTCTAGCTTGGTCTCCTAGCAACTTAGCTCGACTTTCTTGCTCTCGTAATTTTTCTGCCTTTAACACTTATCTTCTTCAATAAGCTAAAGAATGTTAGACGGATTCCACAGCCCCCTTCTACGGGGAAAAAAAGGGGTTCTGTGTATCTATTATTGAGCCAGAAAAGCATAATCATATTTGCTTAGGTCTTTTTCTGAACAAAATACAATCTTTATATATCTCTAGAATAATTAATTGGATGTTATCTCGCTCTAGAATCCTATTTATGTAAGCTTTCTACTTTTCTATGTCTCGTTTGGGGGTGGGTAGGAGGTTCCCTGCTACATAAATGGAATAATTAAGTTGATCAAAATTATTTCAATTTCATCTTGTCAATACATAAATAGAAGTATAGTTACAGTGTCTCATGAATTTTCTGGTAATCTCTATTTTGACCAAACAAAAGCCAATGCTCATCTGTATGCTAAGTTTGTTGCACCTTTTCAATGCTAGTGATCTTTTCACTATCTCTTGTTTCAATTGTGGTCTTTTAACTCTGTCATTATAGATTCATATGCTTCCACTTACTCGTCTCGAATGACTTTCATATTTTTGTGACTTCTTAGGCAAAGAAACGCTTGAGTTCACTCTCCTCTCTTCTATTTGTTCTTCTAAAACCTCCAATGCTTTTTTGTGTTTTCTCCCTCCTATGTGAATGCATTGTATTTTTAAGATTAAGTGTTCAAACTTTGGACTTATATGTGTCCTTGAACAAAGAATACATTCAGAAGATCAAGTTCAAGCTAAAAATGTTGGTAACAAAAGGAAAGATGACAAAAGCAGTTTGAGTTGTGTTAGAGTAGAAGAAAGTAATGCACATCACAAGCGACATAAAAAAAGAAAAAGAAAGAAAGTGAATGACCTCCAATTTGATATGGCTGAAGTGGGCATTACGAGTTCAAAAAGAAAGGAGCGAAAGAAACAATAAGGACGATGCCGCAGTAAAACATCCCTCTCTCTTTTACTTTCCTGTCTTGAAGATAATGACACTTTCACTTGAAATTAACATTTCTATCATACCAGAGGTGAGAACTGGAGTATAGACAGAGCCATTGTTCTATGTTATCTTAGATATATAATGTATATGCTATGTATCTTGCGTAGGAGAACAACTAAACCAACTTTTTTTCATGAGGGAAAAGGGATATCCATTTCAAACCCATCGTATTCAGGGCAGTCAAATCCATAAAATTATGGTTGTTGATCTTTAAGTTCTTAGGAATGCTCCTGGACCAGAATCCATTAACAAATAATGTATGCTCTAAAAGAATGGCTAAGAATTAAGATTATTATGCAATTAATTTGCTGAGGCTGGAGGTTATTTTATGACAAGTTTGACTCAAATCAAATTAAGTATTAGTTTAGCGACTAACCTTTGAATATCATCACATTTTTTCTCTAGTTTAATATATTAGTTGATTGTTTCCCCTTTTCGATGATTACTAAGAAGCAGCTGAGATATTTTCTAAAAATAACTTTCTATTCCTTAAGATGTAACAGTTAGTTGATCATTGTTCTACTGTCTCTATGTATGTCCATATTGTATTCCTTCCAATTTTATATTTGATAATCAAATCCGATATTAATTAGCAACTAACCTTTGAACATCATTTACTTGTTTTCTCGAGTTTAATAGATTATTTGCTAGTTTCTCCTTTATTTTTGATGATTATTAAGAAGCAGGGGAGGTATTTTCTTCAGATAACTTTCTACTCCTTAAGACATAACAATTAGTTGATCATTGTTCTACTATCTCTGTGTATGTATATAATATATTCCTTCTAATATCATTATTTTATAAGCAATTTGAGATTTGGATAATCAAGTGTCTGTTTCTAAGCAAATGTAAAAGGGTTTACTTATGCAGAAGCAAATGTAATAAGTATTTTACATATATACACATTTGTGATGACATGTTTCATTGCTCATTCATTTTAGTCTTTGTTTTTTGGTTTGTTGTGGGGTAGGGGGTTGGGGTGGGGTGGGGATTGGTTTTAGGCATTGCATTATTTACAAGTTGTTATTACATGGTTTTAATTTGAATATATGAAGGCGTTTGGCAGAAATGAAAAAGAAACACAAAAAGGCCAATACTGATGAACGCATAGATTTTCCTGGCCATGAAAAGATAAAATTTGGTGAAGTCGTTGAAGCTCCACCTAAGCTTGCGGTTCCAAAGGTACATCCAGATGGTTTTATATTGTACATACACACTCGCATTGACATGTGAACTTTGCCTATGCTCATGACATTGACCTTGTATACACTGATATTCATCTGGTTAAACATACGTGTGTTCTTATTATGAAGGCATTCAAGAATAATACACATGATGCTTCCAAAGAAAGACTTCGATTGCAATCAGTTGAGGGCTATAGGTAGCGGAAAGGATGGACATCAAGACTAGGGGTTCAGATTTCTACACCAGTCACTGAGACTCCATTGATGTAGTTATCTCAGAGACTCCTTGCTTAACGAGTACATTATGCCATGCAAAAGATCTACACTGCATACCATATGATATCCAAAGTAGAAGGAAATACTTGTCATGTAAAAAATTAAAAGGAAAAAAAAAATAGAAAAGGAAGTGGAGACATGATTTAATTATGCAGTATATAAGTCTATGTAGTTGTTTATTGGTGCACACACATTATTCTACATTGAAAATCCTTTATAATTTGAATGTGTTGGATAATATAGCAGAGTCAACTATGGTAGTCTTCCTTGAGGTGGGGTTGACCGGTTGGAGCTGGCGGGTTGCAGATAAATTGAAAATGAAAGCATACAGAGTTAAGTTTGTGTGAAATGAATGGGCTATAGGTCTTATTTGATGCTGTGAAGTGAGAACTGAGAACCTAATAGAAGACAAAGTAGATTTAAAGGAGGATTTATTGTGGAAAGTTATTCATCAGTTCTGTTTGGCTTGATTTTGAAAGTTATTCTGCATTGTGAATTGGAAATGGTTCTTTTGGTGTAATTGTTTCACAAGACAAGGATTTTTTATTATGTTTGTAATTTTGAATAGTTTCTTGTGCAGTCTCATATAAACCAACTAGAAAATATATGAAAAGCTAGAAAAGCAAAATAAAAGTGGAGTTATAAATTGTCATTTTGAGGAAATCTCTATTATTTTACTTGTACTTTACTAACAAGGCTTATAAAGTGTACGTACACAAATCCTTAGCAAATTTTCTGCTCACAAACTAGAGCTTCAAGAGTTTAGGCATTGTAAGGGACATAAATTGCTCAAGCAAAATAAAATTTGGTGCAAGATGGAATGAAATTACTTCAAGAGGACGGAATGAAATTGCTTCAAGAGTTCAAGTCCTGCAGATAAACCTGTTCCACCCCTTATTGTTGTCCAAGCTAGTCGGGCAAGTTAATTAGGGGTGGCAAAGGAATTTCAAAATTAAGAAAAAGTGATGCAAGTTTTAATTATTGAGTAGAGGTGACAATTTTAAGATTAGTGTGAATGATACTAATTTTAAAACTCTAAAATTCTATTATTTATGCAAAAACTATATTTTTCCCATTCTCGTTTTATCCCTCTCCACCCTTCTACCACCACCACCCCTTTTGTCGTCGTTATTGTCGCCGTTATCACCAATTTTTCCTCTTTTTTCTCCCTCCCTGTCCTTCTGTTGCCACCTACCTATTTTCCTCTTCTTTCTCCATCATCACCACCAAATAACTGTTGAAGCCGCCACAGCAACTATGTAGAAGTTGTTAAACTAATTTTAACAATTGCTACAATAATTACAATACTTGTTGTAACAATTACTGTAGCAACTGATGTCTGCAGCTACAGATTCTTTTCAATAATTTTAAAAAATTCAAAAATTTAAAAAAAAATAAAAGAATTTGTAAAAAAAAGACAAGGAGTATTTGGCTAGGAACCTCTGGTGGATAGACTACAAGAAATCCCCGCACTCCCCTCCCTCCCCAATCACTTCATCCAATTGATATGGATAGGGGACCAGTCATGGGGGCTGATTTGATGGACCAGCTTCATTTCCTCGAGGAGCTACTTGAAATAGTAGACAACACATGTCTTGGTTTGATCATTTCTTAGATTCTGGCGAACTGTTCCATGATGTAATAAAGGATCTCATTTTGCGAGAAATGGGATGCGACAAATATCTTATAACCTCTTTTAGATTGTCATTTGATTAAATAGATATTTTTAAAAGTTTTTAGAATAAATGAGTTTATTTTCAATTTTTTCTTTCAAATAATTGTGTAGTTTTAACATTCTTAATTTTTAAAATTTGCTTGTTAATTATTATGTCATTTTAAATTACCTTTATTAGTATTTTTATTATTGTTGTTGTTGTTGTTGTTGTTGTTGTTGTTGTTCTTGTTCTTGTTGTTGTTGTTGTTGTTGTTGTTGTTGTTGTTGTTCTTGTTGTTGCTATTCTTGTTGTTCTTGTTGTTGTTCTTGTTGTTGTTCTTGTTGTTGTTGTTGTTGTTGTTGTTGTTATTCTTGTTGTTGTTGTTCTTGTTGTTGTTGTTCTTGTTGTTGTTGTTGTTGTTGTTGTTCTTGTTGTTGCTATTCTTGTTGTTTTTGTTGTTGTTGTTGTTGTTGTTGTTGTTGTTGTTGTTGTTGTTCTTGTTGTTGTTTGTTATATTATGTTGTTGTTCTTGTTGTTGTTGTTGTTCTTGTTGTTGTTGTTATTCTTGTTGTTGTTGTTCTTGTTGTTGTTGTTGTTGTTATTCTTGTTATTCTTGTTGTTGTTGTTCTTGTTGTTCTTGTTGTTGTTCTTGTTGTTATTGTTGTTGTTGTTGTTCTTGTTGTTGTTCTTGTTGTTGTTGTTGTTGTTGTTGTTATTATTCTTGTTGTTGTTGTTCTTGTTGTTCTTGTTGTTGTTCTTGTTGTTATTGTTGTTGTTGTTGTTCTTGTTGTTGTTCTTGTTGTTGTTGTTGTTGTTGTTGTTATTATTCTTGTTGTTGTTGTTCTTGTTGTTCTTGTTGTTGTTCTTGTTGTTGCTATTCTTGTTGTTCTTGTTGTTATTCTTGTTGTTGGTGTTCTTGTTGTTGTTGTTGTTGTTGTTGTTGTTGTTGTTGTTGTTATATTATGTTGTTGTTTTTCTTATATTATGTTCTTGTTGTTCTTATATTATGTTGTTGCTGTTGTTGTTGTTCTTATTATTGTTGTTGTTGTTGTTGTATTCTTATTATTGTTATTGTTATTATATTATGTTGTTGTTGTTATTGTTATATTATGTTGTTGTTGTTGTTATTGTTATTGTTATTGTTGTTATTTTTTATTTTTTTTTTGTAACTAACATTTTCCATTAATTACCAGGAGCAAAAATTACAAACCAGTCAACTATTTTCACAGCTGAATTTCCTTGAAAACATCTCAATGACTTTAACTCTATACCAATTACTCAAAACTTAAGTTTATACAAGGCATTTTTTGACTTGGTCGTGCTCTAACTATGGTGGTATAGATTATCTCTTTTGCTAATTGTTCTATGGTTCTACTCTTGGTTTGAAAGATTCTCATGTTTCGCTCCATCCATATTCCATAGGTACACTCAGCCATGATGATTTTGAACAAGTGAGCTGCTTCTGTTTTCCCCTTTTCATGTTGAACACTCCATTCTATGAACTGGCTCCAATTTTGGGGTGAGAAAGGATGCTTTTGGATCTCTCCACCCTTCTACCACCACCACCCCTTTTGTCGTCGTTATTGTCGCCGTTATCACCAATTTTTACTAACCTTTGAATATCATCACATTTTTTATTTGAGAATTCTATCCCATAAATTGCAAGCAAATCGACATTGTATCATCAATTGCTAACAAAGAATACACTTTTTATTCACTTTCACTCCCCATGTGGATAATCTATCAACAGTAGCGAATCTTTGGTGAAGCATAATCCACATGAGAAAGTAGGCTTTTGGTCTAGATGCATTACCAAACATGAGGCATTTCCAATTGACTTTCGGCTTTTCTCCCAGCAGGAAGAGGTATAATTGTTTTATCAAGCTCCCCTTTTTTTATCCAGCCTGTTGGAATTGTTGAATCAATTCTCTAGCACCCATAATTTTCTTAACCATCCAGCTTGCTTGTGTTAGGATCTTCCATTGTCTCTGATTCTTTATATAATAATGACGAATCCATTTGATCCATACATTGTCCTCTTTGTGAGCTAAATTCCAGCATAATTTAGCCACAACAACCCTATTCCATAATTTAATGTTGATTAACCCCATTCCTCCCATCGATTTAGGAACACATACTTTATCCCAAGCTATCAATGTTTTTTTAGTGATCTGCCCCTCTCCTGTCCAAACATAGCTTCTGCATAGCCCTTCTATCACCTTGATTATCTTTGCAGGTATGATGAATAGTTGCACCTAGTAGGATTGAACTCCAGACAATACAGTTTGAACTAGCTGGGATCTACCGGCATAAGATAGCTTCCTTGTTGTCCAGGAGTTGATTCTAGCCATTATTCTTTCTACAAGGGGATACCACTGTAGTAAAGAGAGCTTTTTTGATGACAGTGGAATACCTAAATATTTGAAAGGTAGTTTCCCAACAGAATAACCTAGTTCCTGTAGTATTTGTTGTTTGATCACTGGTAACACCCCTCCAAAATAAATGGAGCTTTTGGCAGCATTTGCTTGCAATCTAGAAGCTTGGGAGAAATTGGAGAAACATTTCTGTAAGGCTGTAATAGACTCTAAATCACCTCTAGAGAAGATTAGTAGATCATCTGCAAAACTTAAGTGTGTGATTTCCATCTTTGAACATTTGGGATGGAACTTATAGTTCTTGTCATCTTTTAGGCCATTCAGAGACCTACTTAGGTATTCCATGGCTATAGCAAATAGAAATGGTGAGATTGGATCTCTTTTTCTTAACCCTTTTGCAGCTTCAAAGGCCTGAGAGGCATTCCCATTTACAACAGTCAAATAGCTGATTGTTGTCACACAAGTCATTATCCAGTGAGTGAATCTGTCAGGGAATCCCAATTCTGTCATCACTTGTTCTAGATACCTCCATTTCACATAGTCATAAGCCTTTAGAAGATCTATTTTCAGCATAGATCTATGGGAGATGTTCTTCCTGGTATATGCCTTCACTAATTCATGAGCAAGAATGATATTATCGGCAATTCTCCTCCCTGGAATGAATCCAGTTTGGCTATCACTGATAATAGTATGAATGACTGTTTGCAATCTCTTGGCCAACACCTTGGATATGATTTTATACAGCACTGTACAACAAGCAATTGGCCTGTATTTTTTCACTGAGGTAGGCCTGGTCACTTTTGGCACTAGAGATATTAAAGCACATTTCACTGGTCTATACAACTTTCCAGTGGTAAAGAAATTTTGACAGCTTTAATAATATCATGTTTAATGATCTGCCAAGTGTATTTATAGAATAGAGCATTATAACCATCAATACCTAGTGCCTTATCATTACCAATGGCTTGTAGTCCTGCATAGATTTCTTCCTCAGAGATACCAACACATAAATTTAGCTTTTGTTACCTTGACAATACTGGCGCTCTTTTTATCACCTTAACATCAATGGCTGGTAGGATGGAGGCTGAGGATCCTATGAGTCCTTTGTAAAAATTAACAAATTCATTTTTCACTTCTTCTGGCCCATATAGGATCTGCCCTGAACTTGAGATTATGTTTTTAATTTGCTTCTTCTGGACTCTCTCTTTTATGATTGCACTGAAGTATTTGTTGTTAGCATCACCCAACTGAATCCATTTTATCCTTGCTTTTTGTCGCAGTGCATTCTCTTCCACATTTTTCCATATTTATTAGGGTCTCTTTTTCTTGATCTACCAGTTCATCTGTCATTTTATTGGCCAGCTTCTTTTGAATTTTGCTCAAGTCATTCCTAGCTTTATCAATTTTTTGACTGATAAGCTTGAACTGAGTGTTATCGAGATGCCTTAAAACAGGTTGTAGAGCCTTTAACTTTACCCATACCTCCTTCATTTTCCCATGTTTATGGGATTTCTTCCATTCCTCTTCTACCATGGGCAAAAAAGACTCATGCTCAATCCATATGTTGAAGAGCTTAAAGCTTAATTTGCCACTGGGTTGGGAATCTTGAAATGTAATCAACAAAGGACAGTGGTCAGAGATTTCCAGATTCATATAATCAGTGATGACATGACCCTATTGATTCATCCATTCATAATTTTCAAAAGCCCTGTCTATGCTGCTTGAAATCCTGGTTAGTTCATGTTATTTATTCGACCAAGAGTAAAAGTTAACTTTCGAAGATAGCTCAGTGACACCAATGTTCTGCACACACTCTTTAAAATCTTTAATAGCAGCTAAAGTAACAGCAGCTCCAGGCAGTCTATCTTGAGGGGATAATATAGCATTGAAATCGCCAATGATCAGCCAAGGTTGATCTATCTTTGGTGCTAGCTCATTCAACTCCATCCATAAACTTTTTCGCAGTTCCATGGTGTTGAAGCCATAAACAGCAGTAAGGAGTTGTTGTTGGTCTTTGGCCCTGTCACTGATCAAGCAGTGTAGCAACTGTGGCGAGCTTTTTATTCTTTTTACTTCATACTCATTCACATCCCATATGATCCATAATATTCCATTTGGAGCAGTTTCATAGTTGTGGATTATCTCTCATCCTAGTGTTATAGCGTTAATTGTATTCCTTATATTGTGTTCCTTGACTCTAGTCTCTATCAGCTCAATAAGTTTTAACTTTATTTGATTGTAAGAAAAATTTTAATTCTTTTTGCTTATATCTCTTATTTACACCTCTCACATTCCAAAATGCCCACTTCATCAACATATTTTTGGAGCTCCACCTCTATCTATAGGCAGTGAAGCAAGCTTGTTGTTCCTTAGGCACTCGAATCCATTTTTGGTTGGTTTGGCAGCTAATGTAGGAAAGTTTGCAAGATCTAAAGTTGTGCAAGACCAGTCTGTGTTTGGACTAAGAGTTTTCTTCGATCCACTTGAGTTATACTCAGGAGATACACTCTTCTTTCCCTACTGGACAGAATCTTTTTCTGGATTTTGTCCATATCCTTCATTTTGCTGCTTCTCTATTTGTTCCTCTAGGTACGGAATAGGCCTTTATATTGCCATGTTTGAGTCACCTTTTTACCAGCTCATTTCTTCTTTGATTAGTCTTCTTTAGGCAACATTGTGGCTTGGCATTGATGGCCTAATTTTTTGAATTTGTCACAAAACTTTGGTTTCCGCTCAAACTCCACAGGCTGCACAAACATTCTTCCACTTGGAACCATAACATTAATTTGCTGAGGTATTGCTTTAGTAACATTAACTTCAATAAGCATACTAATATACAAGATTCTAGTTTGCTTTGTTGTGCATTCATCAGCAAATAACGGGACTCCAATTGCACTTGCTATTCGACTCAAGGATCCTATTCCCCAGCAATTTAAAGGCAATTTGGGAAAAGTTACCCAAAGTGGAATTTCAATCAGGAATTCACTGCCAAAATCAAATTCAGAGCTCCATTGCTTCAAAATGATCGGTCTGTTATTGATGGTGTAAGGCCCATTATATAGGATCTCTTTCAGGTCATCAAGTGATTGAAATTTCACTATATAATAGCCTTCATCATGAAGATATACTTCTGATTTTGTCACATTTGTCCAATTCAAGGACACATACCTATTCATTGCATTGTATCCTGGACATTCTCCGATCACATATGCGATAAGAGCACATTTCCATTTGTTTTCTTTAGTAAGGATGTCTTCCTCCTCCAGTTGTACAGTTGTGTGTCCTTCAATGATCTGAGGAATATAGGTTAAGGTCATACCATTTTGAGCAACCCAATTGTTCCTGAACATATTGATCCAGGGTTTCTTAATCTCAGCCTCACTAATCTTCTCCTTTCCTTTAATTTGTCCTGCATTTTTAGATCTTTCTTTTTTACTGTTAACCTCTAGCTGCTTCACTGGTTGACTACTAGATCTTGGATCTGAGGTTTGTGCTGCAGTTGCTGGTTTTGTTTCAATCAAAGTTTATTTCTGAGCTACCTCCGATTTCACCATCGTTTCTCTATCTATACTGTCTTTCTCACCCCTAAATAAGAGTTGGGGTTGAGTTTCTTCTTCTTCTTCACCCAGAACCATAGCTCCAACTGAACTTCTTATAGTTTTCTTGATCTACCAG
>DF360417.1:56335-60842 GCA_000787875.1 Solanum virginianum | reverse complement strand
ATGACAACACTAATTCCAAGACTCCCAGAACCATAGCTCCAACTGAACTTCTTATAGTTAGTATTGGAATTTTCCGTCCATGACCTCGCCCTCAACCGCGTCCTCGCCCTCTCGCCATAGTTGTCCCCGTCCTGTGCACGTTTAGCTAACGTACGCTGAGAGCATGAGAGAGAGCAGTTCTTTTTTTATAAAAAATCATCATCATCATCATTCTTGTTGTTGTGACACCCTTGAAAAGACAAAAATACCCCTAGAATTGACCTTGCGCGTAACGTGTCTTTCCATGCTTCGATTGCAAATTCAAGACCAAATTTGCGATCAGTGCGAGAAATTGAGTGGGAAAATGGTCTTGACTCGACTTTAACTCGAAAAAATGTGAATTAATTTTTTCCAAGAAAATTAAAAATAGTGGGGTTTCCGTTCCCCTTCCGCGATACGGAGAGGACGTGGAACCACCCTTGTGTTTTTTCTTGAAATTTGATGAAAAATGATGATTTGCGAAAAAGTTGAAATTAGCACTAGTGTGCGTCGTGCACTAGTGTAATTTCGGGGTAGTTTTGTTCTTTTATTGGGGAGTGGCAATTCTGATCTTTTTCACACTCTATATCCTAAACTAATTAGTTTTTAACGTTGATTTAAGTTCAAAACATGAATTATTTTACTCATTCATTTGTTCAAGTAAGGCAAACCCTTTCCAGAACTTTATGCTTAGGAATTCAAGAAACGGTATTAGGGTCTTCAAGGGATTCCTTTCAATTCTTTCAAGAAGTCATTCCAAGGTATGTAAGGTCACCTAAAAATTATTATTTTGATAATATCTTTAGAAATAGAAGTTAGTTTTCAGCCATGAACTCTCAAGTATTAATTGAGACTGAATACCCGTAAATTTTGAAAGTATGTTGATTTTTATGATAAATTCCATAGATTTTTGGTGAATATTATGATTCTTGGTCTCTATATCCCTCAATTAAAGAATTGTTATCAAGTTATGTTCATTTATGATCAAAATTTATTGTTGTTGAGTTTTCTTGAAAATCTTGATATTATTTTAATAAAAGAAAAGACTAGTTTGAGTACCTTTAAGCTAAGTTCAAGAAGTGCATCTTTAAAAGTTATTTTTACACATTAGCTAAGAAAATTTAGCATGTCTTGAGTCACGCTGAGTTGATTCTAGTTTTCAGTTAAGTTAAAGAAGTCAGATGAGAAAGCTGAGGTTACAGGACTAAGCCACTACTCAGACAAGATTGAAACATAGCCTTTCTGACAAGCTCTTTTTAGTGAGCCCTGCGAGCTCACAAGTCGTCGAGGGAGCAGGCGAAGCGTGTCGTTCGTAATGGTAAGTTGGGCTAAGTTCCCGAGAAAACAAATTTTTAGAATTTCAAGTCTTAAGTATAAGTTATATAAAGTTTTGGGAGTAGTATTGAGCACCGATATGGGTGAGAGTAGAATTAATTACTCGAACTCATAAATTATGTAGTCAACATAGGATAAGATTGTACTACGTTACCTTCCTCACTTGCCACTGAGATGGCTAGATTTGGGATGAATCCTTATGTAGTCAACATAGGATAGGATTGTACTACAATACCCTCTTCATTAGCCACTGAGATGGCCCAATTTTGGAATGGATCCACTCCCCTAGTTCTTCGTCCCCTACCCCGGCAAAGTACAGGATGGCTCTGACAGCGTGGGCAAGACATTGTATCACCACGAAGCTCATAGTGGTGATTGTCGGTTAGAGAAACTACCTAAGCTAAGAAACTATGTTTTACTTACCAGTTTTTAGCATGTTACCTTCAGCATACAAGTCTTATGATTATTGTTATTTCATTTATGAATGATGATTATGTCTTTTGAGATATATTATGATATCCTGATTAAATGTTTTGGCCGTCTTACATACCGTACATATCACATATTGACGTTCTTAGGACCTGCATCATTTTATGGTGCAGACGCAGGTGACAAAGTTCCTCAGCAGCCGCTCTGTTGAGAACCTAACAGCTTCCAGTCTTTGGTGAGGCCTCTTCTTAGTCCGAGGCTCTTGAGTTGTTTATGTTACTTTTTCAGTATTTATTTTTAGTTATGGCTACTTGGTGCCTGTCTCAGTAGTTCTTTCAGGCAGTTTTGGTATAGGTTCCATGACAGTTTTAGTAGAGGTTCCATAGACCATGTGTTAGCATTCTAGTCTCAGTTTGTTCAGTATTGCTTATGCACTTTCACATTCAGCTTATACAGACAGTTTATGAATTATCTTATTGCTTCTATAGCTTTCAGACTATAGTTTAAGTCTTCCTCTAAGTAAGTAGCCAGGTTATGTGGTTCGCTTCGGACCAACAATGGTTTCTGAGTGCAGGCCACGTCCAGGATGTAGACTCGAGGCATGACATGTTATTATTATTTTTATTTGTTGTTGTTGTTGTGATCGTCGTCGTCGTCACAAATATGTAAAGACAATATTAACCTTTCTTTTTTAATAAATTAATTTTTTTAATTGATGAATATTAAAATATTTGTTATTTTCAAAATTACAATTTAATGACAACACTAATTCCAAGACTTGGAACATCAAAAGTCTTTTATTGTTAGTAACTCTTTTTACATTGTCTTCTCCATTTGATTCTTTCTATTAAAAAAAAACACGAAAAGACTACTTAATGTGACAAGTTACTATATATTTTAAATATTTTTATGTATAGAAAATTATATAATTTATTTAATTTAAAAAATTATATGTTTACTTATCATTAAAAAGATGATAGACATGTTTTATATGACTAATCTCCTTTTACTATTATACACACACACGTGTGTTCATAATTATCTATTCCTTCAAATTCATTTTTTCTTAGTTGAATATAAATTTTTTCATCATTTAATTAAAATTAAAATTTACTCATTAATGCCAACTCAAAATAGTAATTTCATTTTTGATGTATAATTTTTTTTAATTACGATGCTTAGTAATAGTCTTACAATTTCAAATTATCACTTATAACTTATTATTATTATTATTATTATTATTATTATTATTATTATTATTATTATTAACGATTATCATTGTCACTATATTATACTTATCAATAATAATACAATATTGATATTTATAAACACTACTCTATTTAAATATCGGTTAAGGCTTTAGCGACTTTGAATGCAATGACAATAACTCAATTGCCGTTAAATAGTTTTGTGCGGATAAATATTGTTATTAAAAGAAAATTTTAGTGCCACTAAATATCTATTTTGTTATTGTATTTTAACATATTCAACTAAGAATATATTTAGATTAAAAAAACTCGTAAGCAATTTTAATTTTTTTAATCATTTAAATTTATATTAAGTTTAAGACTTATCTAAGATAAAATTTTAAAGATATTGAAGTTTTAAATATTAGGACTTTTAATATAATTAAATTAAAAAAATATTTGTGCAAAATATTCAAATATCTTTTAATTTTCTATCGCCCTACTTGTGAAGTTAAATGGAAAATATTTGAAATGAAAAAAATTATTACTATGAATAAAATTAGAGAAAATATTTATTTGTAAGTGCTATTAATGTGAAGTTTAATTGTCTCCTTCAATAAATAATTATATTAAACAAAGAATTTTTGTTTTTAGAAAATATATCCTAATACCATTTTAGAGGTGAAATATTATTTTGAATAGACTTTTATAATAATCTACAAATCATTACTTAAGTAATTTTATTAATTATTATATTTATATTAAATTTAAATACCAATAATTAATAATCGTAATACTCGATTTTAATAGCTAAACTACCAAATAAGCAAATACAATAAAATTATTTGTTTAACTATGAACTATATATTATATAGTTTTTTTTTAATCTATACAAATGCAAGATGTATTAAATAAATAAAGTCAAATCACTATTATAAATAAAAGTTCCTAATTATTGAAATTCATAATTTTCTTAATGTATCAATAAAAAAATTATCAGACTATCTCCACTTAAAAATTAAATTTGATTTTCATAATTTCTATGATATGTTGAAGTTTATTCTCTTAACGTATTTTGAGCTTGGATGGTCATTAATAATAGAAATTTGAGGTACACTCCACTGTCTGGTCATCATGACTGATATATTTTGAGTTTTAATTATTATATTGAAATATTCTCAAGTTATACTTCCTCCGTTCATCTTTACTTTGTGTCTATACTATTTGGAATGTCCAACAATACTTGTCCACTTAATGAAATCAAGAGATAATTTTACACTTAGTTCCTAATTTACCCTTATCATTAATTATAGTCATTTTCCCATTACATTTTTCAAGATGTAATATTTATTATATTCAAAGGTACCTTGGTAAAATTACCCCATCATTTACTATTTCTTAATCCATGTGTCAAGTCAATAAGGATCAAGTAAAGTTGGACAGAGGGAGTATCTAAATAATATTAAATGTATAATATGAATTTAAACTTACACAACAATTAATAAAAAAATAATTAAAGGTCATATTAATAGCAAATA
>DF360417.1:31335-51335 GCA_000787875.1 Solanum virginianum | reverse complement strand
TATCAGATGGTAAAACTCTTACTGCTAGTTTACCTCCACAACAAAGTTTTCAAATTGAAAAGGATAATAATAAAGTCCATTTCAAAGCTTTTTGTGACCTCATTGAAGAAAAAAATATTGTTATAATAACAATAAATCAAATTAAGATGCTAATGCATCAAAATAATTATACAAATGTTTACTTAAGTATTTTAGTAGAACATATCCTCTCTCCATAATAAAATTGACAATCTTATTTCAAAAAATGACCAAAAGGAGACATCTGTTCATAACAAAGAAATTGCGACTCCTACCATTCAGCCACCTCCCAATGTATAAGGTTTTAAACTTTCAAAATACGATTATATTGAAGTACTTCTACGAGAAAAGTTTACCGGTCTAGATCTTAATAAAGACAAAGAGGTTAAACCTTTACAACTAGATGTATCTAGTAGACAAGATAATAGTCCTGATGAGATTAATAAAATCTCAGAAAAATATGCTTCAAAACCTATGCAAATGATATACTACTCCAAGACCTACTCCTCAAGATGTATTATTAGAGGAGAAAAAATTCGCATTACATGAAAGTTTTACTGAAAATCATATTTATGAATGGAATATCGATGGTTATAATGATTGTCAAATTTATACATTGGCACATAGAATTCTTATGTACAGTACTATCTGTAAGGCAAACAATAACGAGGAAAAGGCTATTGTAGATATGATTGTGGCTGGTTTTACTAGACAGTTAAAAGGATGGTAGGATAATTATCTCACAGATAGCCAAAAAACAGCTATATATACCACAGTAAAAGATGAAGGGACAGAAGCCCCTGTTACAAAAATATAGTTTATAGTTTGATCATGACTATCATAGAACATTTCTCAGGCAGATGGTCAGATAATAATGAGACCATTAGGACAATGCTCCAAAACCTTAAATGTAAGACCCTAACCTCATTTAAGTGGTACAAAGACGTGTTCCTTTTAAGAGTTATGAAATTACCAGAATGTAATGACTCCCATTGGAAGTCTAAGTTTATAGATGGACTACCAAACTTATTTGCTGAGAGGTACAGAAGGCCATTAGAGGAGATAAAGGAAACATCTATTATGATACATATACACACAAAAAACTCATAAGTGTCTGCACCCAGGAAGGTTTATCCTTGTGTAATGAGATCAAGTTGAATCAACAGATTAAGAGGCATAGGCTAACAGAATGCCAACAATTGGGAGAATTCTGTGAACAATTCGCTTTTGATATGCCTAATTCATCCAAAAAATCTCACAAAAAGAACAAAAATTATAAGGAGCGATCTTATAAACCCCATAGGAAGTGGAAACGCTTAGATAAGCGAGATAAGAGAAAAAAAAAGGTCATAAGGAAAAGAAGGAATTCTTTAAGAATTCAAATGCATGTTATAAGTGCGGACGGACGGGTCATTAGGCCAAGAATTATAAAGTCAAGGATAAAATTAACAGTCTTGACTTAGAAGATAATACAACAACAACTTCTGATAATATTCTCACAGTCATCAATGCAGCTGTAGAAGACAAATATATAGAAAATTTCTTAAGAACTATCGAGTTAATAACTCGTCATAAACCAATTGCTAAAGTAACTCTTTCTATTGACCATAATATAAAAAAAGATTTTATTGCTCTTATTGATAGTGGTGCTGATTTAAGTTGCATTCAAGAAGAATAAGATATTTTAAGAAGACTACACATGTTCTTAGAAATGCTAGTGGTCATAAAATGGATATTGATTATAAAATTTCTAAAGCTTATATTTTTACAAATAATACTTGTATTCCAGAAATGTTTATTTTAGTCAAAAATATCTCAAATCAAATAATTTTGGGCATACTTTTTTTCTGAAATATCTATCCCATAACCCACTGAGATCATACAGATTTTGTGGGTACTTTTAAAAAATAAAAAATTCCGATTTGATTTTATATCACAACTTTTCTCAAAGTTTATATACGAAATTACTGATATGATATCTTCAAAGCATAAACAAATTGGTTTCTTACGACATAAGATTTGTAGTCTTACGATTGAAAGTATTCTTCAGTATAATAAAGTCTAAAATAAAATTAAATTTATAAAAAATGAGTTTTCATTACAAATATGTGGGGACCACCCAAATCAATTTTGGAAAAGGAAAAAGTATGTTGTCAGTCTTCCATATGAAGAAGATTTTGTTGAGGATAATATTCCCACTAAAGCAAGATCCTGTCAAATGAATTCAGAATACTTAGAATTATGTAAAAAGGAGATTGATACACTCCTTCAAAAAGGGTTAATAAGACCTTGTAAATCACCATGGTCATCTACCGCTTTCTATGTTAATGAACATGCTGAACACAAAAGAAGGGTACCTAGGTTAGTCATAAATTATAAGCCCCTAGATAAAGTTCTAAGATGGATTAGGTGCCCAATTACTAATAAAAAGGATTTATTAAATAGACTACTTGATGCTATAGTATTTTCAAAGTTTGATTTAAAATCAGGATATTGGCAGATCCAGTTATTTGAAAAAGATCATTATAAAATTGCTTTAAATGTTCCTATGGGACAATATGAATGAAATGTTATGCCCTTTGGGTTGAAAAATGCTCCTTCTGAATTTCAAAAAATCCTGAATGATATTTTTAATCCTTATAATAATTTCATTATTGTCTATATCGATGATATATTGATATTTTTTAAAACTTTAGAAATGCATTTTAAACATCTAGACTTATTTAAAAAAATAATCATACAACATGGCTGGTTATATCTAAACCCAAGATGCAAATATTTTAGACAAATGTTAGATTCTTAGGCCATAACATAGAAAAAGGTAAGACAATCCCAATCCAACGAAGCATGAAATTTGCATCTAAATTTTCTGATATTATAACAGATAAAACTCAGCTTCAAAAATTTCTAGGAAGTATAAATTATATTGCTCCTTTTGTAAAAGATTTGGCAAAAGATACGGCAATCTTATATGATCGCCTAAAGAAAAATCTCAAGGCTTGGACTAATGATCATGCTCAGGCAGACAAGCAAGTTAAATATAAGGTTCATGACCTTCCCTGCCTTACACTGGCTAATCCAAATTGGAAAAAAAATCGTCGAAACAGACGTCTCTAATATTATTTATGAAGGAATTTTAAAACAAATTTCTCCAGAGAAAAAGAAATATCTTGTCCAGTTCTATTCTGAAAAATAAATTAGTAGTCAAAAAAATTATGCTACTGTGACAAAAGAAATTTTAGCCATAATAAAGAGTGTATTAAAATTTCAAGGAGACTTGTATAATCAAAAGTTTATAATAAAAATAGATTATCAAGCTGCAAAATTCATCTTTAATAAAGATGTAAAACATAATGTGTCTAAACAAATGTTTGCCAGATGGCAGGCGTTATTAGCACCATTTGATTTTAAAATTCATTATAAAAAAAGGACAGATAATAGTTTGCTGGATTTTCTCACTAGAGAGTATTTAAGCTCATAGCTTTCCTTTGTTTTGTAGAAAAATGAGACCAACTCTGAACTGATCCTCTTATAGAGGATGAGGAAATCGTGGAAGGGGTCGTGGAGGACATAACAATGTCCTAGCATAACAGGGCAATAAGAAATTTGTCATGACCCAACCTATGGGCCGTGACTAGTGTCCGATTGGGGCAACCCAGACACCATTTCTAAGTCAGAATCTGATTATAATAATTAGTTTATTTACAAAAATTTCGATAGAGTTTCCTCTGTTTTCTTAACTAACCAAAACCTGCATTCAGACAATCCCAGCAAACAGAACATATATACATACATGCGGGATGACAAGGTCACCGCTGCGATTGAACCGCCCAACAAACACAGCATACGCACATAATATATAGACCAACTGACCTGTCCCACACTCACAGGAGTCCACAGACCTCTATACAGACATACTGAATCATAAGACGGGACAGGGCCCCGTCGTACCCACAAATGAATATGGTACAAAGTAGCAGAGTACCATGTATACCAAAAGTGGCTCCGAAGCAAAGGAGCTCTTTAAGCTACAGCAGGGATCCTATACTGGTGGTTCGCTACTCTATGCGTCTGTACCTGCGGGCATGAAATGCAGCCCCCGAAGAAAGGGGGTCAGTACGAAATACGTACCGAATATGTAAAACAGAAAGTACAAACTGTAAACGAAGGTAATAATCCGAACAGAGGTATAAAAGGCCAAACTCATATGCAAATATCAAAGGAACATTTCTTTTGTCTTTTCAAAATACCAAACTGATGCCTAATGGATTGGAATGATAGCGACCTCCAAGCTTGCGCCATCCCACTGCCTCACACCAGAATGTTCAAATCTCCGAAATCTCCAACACAAATCCCAACTGTAGCATAGGTGAGCCGAGGCAAGCAAGGCCCAGCACTCACGTCATAAGATAGGTGAGCTGAGGCGAGTGAGGCCCAACACTCACGTACCATAATCCAGAGGTAATATCATGACAATAAGTAAGCCGAGACAAGCGAGGCCCAACGCTCACGTGAGCCGAGGCAAATGAGGCCCAACGCTCACTTGAGCCGGGGCGAACGAGGCCCAACGCTCACACGTCATAGTAATATACCCAAAGCCCAACTCCTTATGTCTCTGAACTAAGCAAAGCCGGCCCATGGGCAAACCAACCCGCCATATCCAGCCTACTTCGAAATATATATATATAGTATAATACGCATGATAACAACCGGCCCGAAAATTGGTGAACGAAATCATAGTCGGCACGAGTAGAGTCGTGAGAGGTTATATGCATGAAAAATCCATTTCATAAGTACAAGAGTTCAGTAATATGTTCATATTTGAAAACAAAGCATTGCTTGTACCAAAAAGTTCATACTTGAAAACAAAACATTAGTTATACCAAACTATTCATAGTAGAATTCAACATAATGTTTATTCTCCAACTCTTTCCAGATTGTTAAAGTTTGTAAATTGAAGTTTTCATGATAAATTAGGACGGATCTAAGTCACTTAAATTCCCAAAAGAATAGTAGAACATTCATGTTCGCGTTTAACTCATTATTATTAAAAGTGTTAGGTCACATATGTGGTTTCAAACTATCCAACTTTCACAATTTACAAACTTGTCAAACTTTCATAGTTGACAAACTTATCCAACTTTCATAATTGCCAAACTTATCCAACTTTCATAATTTACAAACTTGTCAAACTTTCATAGTTGACAAACTTATCAAACTTTCATAATTGACAAACTTATCCAACTTTCATAAGCTACAAATTTGGAGTATCACACTTTCAACTTACAAACTTTAGGTGGTAGACATCATCAAGCATAAATTAATGATATAAAGGTATAAAAGTAGTGTATGAAAGTGAACCAATTCAATGTTGCTGCACTTGGCATATGGTGGGTAATACACCGCTTGAGAGCTTCGTTCATGTTGGAACAGAGATGGACTCAACAAGAAGTCCCTTAAAATTTGGAATACCCTACCACAAGTTGTTTGGTAGGCAGTCTGCACAGAAAGGAATATCAGCAATTTTCTTTTTTTTTTTTAACACAACAAGAAATACATTTTTG
This sequence comes from Solanum virginianum, assembly GCA_000787875.1. Lineage (NCBI taxonomy): Eukaryota > Viridiplantae > Streptophyta > Magnoliopsida > Solanales > Solanaceae > Solanum > Solanum virginianum. The sequence goes on along the minus strand of DF360417.1, from coordinate 45,753 downwards.
ACTGTGTTTTAGTTGAGTGGACATACTAATGCTTCTCTCACTAAATGTTAAGTGCAGTCACTTCCACATGAATCTCTTCACGTTTCATATTTTAAGAAATATATCAAAGTTTCTCGCTCCATTCCTTAAATCTTGTCAGATCTTTATTAGTACTTCAACATATTTCCCCCAGCATCAGAATGATTGTAGTTCATCCAGATTTCCAGCAACAGTTATTGATTTCCACAAAGAATAAAATTTAAGCCTATAGATAGATGTTTCTTTAACCAAAGCATATTTGTTTCCATAGAGAAATAGAAGTTTATCATAAGGAATGTTTAGTTTATTGTAATACATGAGTTATAAATGTTATAAAGGTGTTCTATGTATGAATTTCCTTTAAATCCAGCAAATCACACTTAGAATTCACTTAACTGTAAGTAATAAGATAAGTCCAACAAGAAAATAAATTATGATGTTAAACTGGACAGCAGAGTTCTAAGTGTCCTTGCGACTTATATCATAGCCTAAGTTTAGCTACGTCATGCCAAAAAAATAGGGTGCTTTACATACCTCAATCACTTCTCCAACTAATCCAAATGCAAACTTGATCCAACTCAAGCTTCGGGATGCCCAACATCTTTTCTGTTAGGGTGATCATGCTAGAAGAGTGTGGTGTGAAATTGGTGGCTCACTGGAAGTGAGATACTCACAGTGCTCTGAAAATCCACATCATCAATTGGTGGACTGCTTGAGAAAGCAAATTCACGTTTATACATGTCCAAAATGAGCTTTAACTGCATATCACTCTCTTTCAAATCATTAACCATAGCTTGCAACTTCAGCATTTCAGTCACCTGGGGAGCTGACTTGGCAGACAACATTTCTATCTCTTTTGACTTCTGGTCAAGAATACTGGAAAGTGACTGAACATCAGCTCGTAGTGAATGAATATCTGAAGCAGTCTCCTTATAATTACTTAATTGTTTCAGGGGATGAAGAAACCAAATTTTTTTTAAAAAAAATTCTGCAATAATTTCTTTCCTACCAAGTTCTCTTGATGCTTCTTCCAGCTTGGCCTCAATCATATTTCTTTCTTGCACGTGTTTCTGCATCTCCTTTTCTAGCCAGGCTATTCTGGAATTAGCAATGGTGGAAGATCCCCAAAAAACATCAATTATATCGTTCTTCAAATTCATTTCTTTCACACTACATTGAGCATAATACACCAACTAGACATCAATTCATAATTTCCATTCACAAGTTCAACACAATATAACACTATATAACCTACCTAGGCCAACAATGTTCAAAATCCTTAGCCACTTTCTTAATACCTGACTCTATGGGCAAAAAAATGCATTCTTAACCAATTGTACTGAATTCAGAAATGGCCCAACAGGGCCCTGGATGCCACCATCACTCAAAATCAATGAAACCCAGTAACAAACAGCCCAGTTACCCCTATTATTCAGAAAAAGAAACACAAGATTCAAAAGGAGAAACAGATCCACATAAACCCTCACTGTACGGGAACATAGCAAAACAATTTCCCAGTACAATTCAAGCACAAAAAAAAAGTAATTTAAACCTATCCATAGATAAAAGCATGGTGCCAGAAGTGAGAGCTGCACAGTGTTATTTACACAGAAGTTGTAGGATAAATGAAGATTCTTGAAAAATGGAGAATTGGATTCTCTTACCTTCTTATTATTGTAATGTTATCCAGCAAGATATTAGAAGCCACTAGAATTCCCCAGATGTCATCTGTGAACATTTTCTCAAGAAAATGACCAGAAAAAGAGGCTCATATTTCTTTAATACCTCAACTTTCAGAAAATACACTTTGGTCTTCAAATTTTTTTCTAGTCGAATCAACTAAGGACATACGGGGTCTAACAAAATTGATAGCTTCTAATATTGCTAGTTCATCAGGATCATCATCCTCGGGGGACTCAAGAATAACTCCAGACCATCCAATGTATAAACAATTCATGAGTTTTATAAAATCTCAACAAGTATCTGGAGAAACGCCAACATATATGGCAATCAATAATGAAGAAATCATAGAGCTATCGAGGTTTATGCTGAGAATGAAAAAGACGAAGTTATACTTTATCTAGAGAATAATGACCTCCAATAGAGAGATGACCCATGACAATTAATGAGTCTTTATTTAGATGCAGGTTCATATGCTGCTATATCATATAAATCGAGAATACACCATGAGATAATACTCTCATGCATACAATCAGCGGAGTTCCAACACTACTATCCCGCCAACACAAAGAAAGTTTATAACTTTTCCAAGATAATAATAAAAAAGGTTTATAAACCTGAGGAATCAGTACCATGCGTGAAAAGGAGTATATGCACCCTGAGCAGAGAGTAATGATTAAGTTTAATTATTGGGATTATATTGAGGAATTTAATAAAGAACTATTATATGAAAATGCTAATCGAAAACATTCATGGTTCATAAAAATATGTTCAAATAATTTTAACCAGAATTATATTCCAAACTAGTTCTATAAATGGTGGACATTATATGGTCCAAAGCTGAAAATTTTGCCACAAACATATAAGAAATTATATTCTGAGTGGGTAAATATCTCCCCTAAAATAATAAAGGCTCGATAGGGGGATATGTTTTTTTGAAGGAATCGCCCTAATGTACTTTTTTTTATAGAATTTTCCATCCCATGGATTATGAGATTGATAGTTAAGGTTAATAACCAAACTGAATTTTCTGTACTACGATGAAATTTCATATAAAATTCTGGAGTAAATTACTCCAAAAAGATCAAGATAATAACATTATTGGTCAGGATATAATTGATTAAATTAAATTAGCTATTGAAACTTATAAGCAACAGGATCATATGAGAAAAATTCAAGAAGAAGCAAGTCCTTTAAGTTTTTGTCTAGAAGGCTTTTAATGCAAAAGAGTGTTACAACTTAAGAAGATATTATTGTCTCTTATACAGTAGAAATGAAGAAAGATTTGAAGAAAAATATGAGAATCAACGTGTCGGATAATATGTCTATTTCTACGGCAATATCAAATGATGAAGACCTCTGTCTAGCAGGAGAGTCACAACAAGTTGATAGCATTGGAGATATGAGTATTGACACATTTCTCCACTAGCTTCAAGATAAAGGCATAGAAGATATAGGTGGAGAATACTCCACTACATAAGCCAAAGACAAGGAGAAAATAAAAGTATAAGAGATAAGGAGGAATCTCTAATAGTAGTTCTTTCAATAAGAACCATTTTTTAACAAAAGAAATAGGACCCATATGTCAATAATTTATCTTTTTGATCCTCTATAAAAGGGTTATTTATTTCTCTTTGGAGGCAGGCTTTGGCTATCAACTCTTTATTTTCTATTTTTTACTCTTGTTTTCTTTCCTATCTTGTAAAAATTTTCTATTAAATAATAGCAAGGTTGCTTTCAATACTGAGGATTCCTGAAGTTTCTATTAAGGTACTATTCTCGTTTTACTTTAATATTTCACTTTAAAAGATTATCTTATCTAGTTTGTTTTAGCCAAATAAGAGGCTAAACTCCCATGTGTTGAATTAACGTTAACTTAGACTATTAATAGTATGGTAATGAAAGGGACTGTCCCGATATTCTTGGGGTCGTATATTCTCCACCTATATCTTCTATGCTTTTATCTTGAAGCTCTTGGAGAAATATGTCAATACTCATATCTCCGGTGCTATCAACTTGTTGTGACTCTCCTGCTAAAAGAGATCTTCATCATTTGATGTTGTCGTAGAAATAGACATATTATCCGACACGTTGATTCTCATATTTTTTTCAAATCTTTCTTCATTTCTGCCATATAAGAGGCAATAATATTTTCTTTGGTTATAACACCCTTTTGCATTAAAAGCCTTAGACAAGAACTTAAAAGGACTTGCTTCTTCTTGACTTTTTTTCCATATGATCCTGTTGCTTATAAGTTTCAATAGCTAATTTAATCTGATCAATTATCTCTTGACTAATAATTTTATTATCTTGATCTTTTTAGAGTAATTTACTCTAGAATTTTGTATGAAACTTTCATCATAGTACAGAGAATTCACTTTGGTTATTAACCTTAACTGTCCATCTCATAATTCATGGGATGACAAATTTTATAAAAAAGTACATTAGGACAATTTCTTCAAAAAACATATCCCCCTGTTGAACCATTATTATTTTAGGGGAGATATTTACCCACCCAGAATATAATTCCTTGTATGTTTGTGGTAAAATTTTCAGCTTTGGACCATACAATGTCCACCATTTACAGAACCAGTTCATAATATAATTCTCATTAAAAATATTTTAACATATTTTTATGAACCATGAATATTTTTGATTAGCATTTTCATATAATATTCTTTATTAAATCCTTTAATATAATCCCAATAATTAAACTTAATCATTACTCTCTGCTCAGGGTGCATATACTCCCTTTCACGCATGGTATTGATTCCCCATTCCTCAGGTGTATAAACCTTTTCTATTATTATCTTAGAAAAGTTATAAACTTTTTTTGTGTTGGCAGGATAGTAGTGTTGGAACTCAGCCGATTATATGCATGAGAGTATTATCTCATGGTGAATTCTCGATTTGTATGTGTAGCAGCATATGATCCTGCGTCTAAATAACGACCCATTAATTGCCATGGGTCATCTCTCCATTGGAGCTCATTATTCTCTAGATAAAGTATAACTTCGTCTTTTTCATTCTCAACATAAATCTCAATTTCGTGTATGACTTTTTCATAGTGATTGTCGCATATATTGGCGCTTCTCCAAATACCTATGGGATTTTATAAAATTCATGAATTGTTTATACATTGGAGGTCTGGAGTTATTCCTGAGACCCCCGAGGATGATGATCCTGATGAACTAGCAATATTAGAAGCTACCAACTTCTTATTGCCCTGTTGTGTTAGGACATTATTACGTCCTCCACGACCTCTTCGACGATCTCCTCGTCCTTTATAAGAGGGTTAGTTTAGGGTTGGTCTCATTTTTTTGCAAAACAGAGGAAAGTTATGAGTTTAAATATTCTCTAGTGAGAAAATCTGGCAATCTATTATCTGTCTTTTTTTTATAATGAATTTCAAAATCAAATGGTTCTAATAATGCTTTCTATTTGGCAAATCTTTTTTTTGGACACATCATGTTTTACATCTTTATTAAATATGAATTTTGTAGCTTGGCTGTCTGTTTTTATTATAAACTTCTGATTATATAAATCTCCTTGAAATTTTAATACACTCTTTACTATGGCTAAAATTTCTTTTGTCACTGTAGCTTAATTTTTTTGATTACTAGTCCATTTTTTAGAATAGAACTGGACAAGATATTTCTTTTTCTTAGGAGAGATTTGTTTTAAAATTCCTCCATATTCAATATCAGAGGTGTCTGTTTCGGTGATTTTATCCCAATTTGGATTAGCTAGTGTAAGGTAGGAAAGGTTATTAACCTTAGATTTAATTTGCTTGACTGCTTGAGTATGATCATTAGTCCAAGCCTTGGGATTTTTCTTTAGGCGATCATATAGGATTATCGTATCTTTTGCCAAATCTTTTACAAAAGGAGCAATATAATTTAGACTTCCTAGAAATTTTTGAAGCTGAGTTTTATCTGTTATAATATCAGGAAATTTAGGTGCAAATTTCATGTTTCGTTGGATTGGGATTATTTTTCTTTTTTCTATGTTATGGCCTAAGAATCTAATATTTGTCTGAAATATTTGCATCTTGGGTTTAGATATAACCGGCCCATGTTGTATGATAATTTTTTTAAGTAAGTCTTGATGTTTAAAATGCATTTCTTAAGTTTTGGAAAATACCAATATATCATCGATATAGATAATAATGAAATTACTATAAGGATTAAAAATATCATTCATGATTTTTTGAAATTCAGAAGGAGCATTTTTGAATTCAAAGGGCATAATATTTCATTCATCTTGCTCTCATAGGAACATTAAAAGCAGTTTTATAATGATCTTTTTCAGATATCTGGATCTGCCAATATCCTGATTTTAAATCAAAGTTTTAAAATACTATAGCATCATGTAGCTTATTTACTAAATCTTTTTTATTAGGAATTGGGCACCTGATCCATTTTAGAACTTTATTTAGAGGCTTATAATTTATGACTAACCTAGGTACCCCTCTTTCTTGTTCAGCATGTTTATTAACATAGAAAGTGGTACATGACCATGGTGATTTAGAAGGTTTTATTAACCCTTTTTGAATGAGTGTATCAATCTCCTTTTTACATTATTCTAAGTATTCTGAATTCATTTGACAGGGTCTTGGTTTAGTGGGAATATTATCTTCATCAAAACCTTCTTCATATGGAAGACTGCTAACATTTTTTTTCGTTTCCGAGAATTGGTTTGGGTGGTCCCCATATATTTGTAATGAAAATTGGTTTTTTATAAATTCGATTTTATTTCGGACTTTATTATCGTGGAGAATACTTTCAATTGTAAGGCTACACATCTCATTTTGTAAGAAACCAATTTGTTTATGCTTTGAAGATATCATATCAGTAATTTCGTATACAAACTTTGAGAAAGGTTGTGATATAAAAATCAAATCGTGCTTTTTTATTTTCAAAGTACCTACAAAATCTGTATGATCCCAGTTTGGGTTATGGGATAGATATTTTAGAAAAAAGGTATGCCCAAAATTATTTGATTTGAGTTATTTTTGACTAAAATAAATGTTTCTGGGATACAAGTATTATTTGTACAAATATAAACTTTAGGAATTTTGTAATCAATATTCATTTTATGACCACTAGCATTTCTCAGAACATGGGTCGTTTTCTTAAAATCTCTTGAAGGGATTAATCCTTCTTGGATGCAACTTAAATCAGCATCACTATCAATAAGGGCAATAAAATCTTTTTTTCATATTATAGTCAATAGAAAGAGTTACTTTAGCAATTGGTTTATGATGAGTTATTAACTTGATAGTTCTTAAGAAATTTTTTATATCTTTGTCTTCTACAGCTGCATTGGTTACTGTGAGAATATTATCAGAAGTTGTTGTTGTATTATCATCAGTACCTTGGTTATTATCAAATATTTGATTGGAATTTGGGATATTAAAGTTATTCGAAAAAGGGATATTTTCTTCTTCTACTTTATTTTTTCTTTTTTCCAGTTATGTAATTCTTCCATCAAGTATTGTATTATGAGCTTTTAAGGAGGCAATTTTTTCTTTGAGATTATCAATTTCTTGTATCAAATCTTTGATTGTAGTGGGAATATGTTCCCCTTGATACCTTAATTTTAATTGTCTCTTTACTTTTGTCATGGTATAACCCTTTGTAGGAGGAGGTATGATCTTAGTTTTTTTATTATTCCTTGGTGTATGGGTATTATCTATTTTGTCTATACGTTGGGATCTCAAATTTGGGTCATCAATTGACTTAAGCATTTCCATCCAGTTATCACTGCTTAGAACATTTAAGTTCAAATCCTTGAATTGAGAATATAATTGGTAGAATTCATCATCTTCCTTGTTATCACAATAGGATTCTCCAATTTTACATGGGATACATTCTTCTTTTGATGAGGACATATAATTTTTCTCGTGGAGAGCTTTTAGATCCTCACTAGTATAGGATCCTTCTTTTTGGTCACTTGATTTAGGGCTATTATCCTCTGAAGATGAATTTAAGAAAATTTTATATAATGAATCCTTTACATTATCTTCTAAGTCAAGACTCTTAATTTTATTCTTGACTTTGCAATTCTTGGCATAATGACCCATCTGTCTACACTTATAACATGCATTTGAATTCTTAAAGAATTCTTTCTTTTTCTTATGACCTTTTTTTCTTTTATCTCACTTATTTAGGCGTTTTGTCTTCCTGTGGGGTTTATAAGGTCTCTCCTTATAATCTCTGTTCTTTTTGTGAGATTTTTTTGGATGAACTGGGCATATCAAAAGTGAATTGTTCATAGAATTCTCCTAATTGTTGGCGTTTTGTTAGCTTATGTCTCTTAATCTGTTGATTCATTTTGATCTCATTACACAAGGATTAACCTTTCTGGTTGCAGACACTTATGAGTTTTCCGTATGTATATGTATCATAATTGATGTTTTCTTTGTCTCCTCTGAGGGCCTTTCTTACCCTTTCGGTAAATAAGTTAGGTAGTCCATCTATAAACTTAGACTTCCAATGGGAGTCATTACATTCTGGTAATTCCATAACTCTGGAAAGGAACACATCTTTGTACCACCTAAATGAGGTTAGGATCTTACATCTGAGGTTTTGGAGCATTGTTCTAATGGTCTTACTATTATCTGACCATCTGCTTGAGAAATGTTCTATGATAGTCATGATCAAACTATAAACTATATTTTTAATAGGGGCTCCTGTCCCTTCATCTTTTACTGTGGTATCTATAGCCGTTTTTTGGCTATCTGTGAGATAATTTTTTCACCATCCTTTTAATTGTCCAGTAAAATTAGCCACAATCATATTTATGATAATCTTTTCCTCATTATTGTTTTCCTTACAGATAGTACTGTACATAATGATTCTATGTGTCAATGTATAAATTTGGTGATCACTATAACTATTGATATTTTATTCATAAATATGATTTTCACTAAAACTTTCATGTAACCCGAATTTCTTGTCCTCTAATAATACATCTTGATGAGTTGGTCTAGGATACTAGTACATCTTTTGCGTAGGTTTTGAAGCATATTTTTCTGAGATTTTATTAATCTCATCAGGACTATTATCCTGTCTACTAGATATATCTAGTTGTAAAGGTTTAATCTCTTTGTCTTTATTAAGATCTAGACCGGTAAACTTTTCTTGTAGAAGTATTTCAATATAATCGTATTTTGAATGTTTAAAACCTTGTACATTTGGAGGTGGTTGATTGGTAGGAGTCGCAACTTCTTTGTTATGAGCAGATGTCTTTTTTTGGTCATTTTTTGAAATACGATTGTCAATTTTATTATGGATATAGGGGATATGTTGTCCTAAACCATTTAAATAAATATTTGTATATTATTTTGATGCATTAACATCTTAATTTGATTTATTGTTATTATAGCAGTATTTTGTTTCTTCAATGAGGTCACAAAATTTTTTTGAAATTGACTTTATTATTATTCTTTTCAATTTGAAAACTTTCTTGTGGAGGTAACCTAGCAGTAAGAGTTTTACCATTTGATAATTTATAATCTTGTTCCAGAATAGAGATATATTTATAAACATATTTTGTCATAAACTATGGGACAAATGAAATAGCCTTATTAGCTTTAACAAGATCATTATAAAACAAGATCATTATAAAATTCTTCTTGAAGTGAATTTCTATAAGTTTTATTAAAATTCTTAAAAAATTATTTTCTCAATAGTTCCTATCTGGGTAAAAAGAATTTATCTGAAATCCTTTTCCTAACCAGTGATCCTGGCCTAAAATCAAGTAGTTTTTGTTCTTCTATTAAAAATACCTGTTGGGAAGTTCATATCAGATTCAGTAGGTTCCTCCATATTAGGAGTGACAATATTATCCTCAATTTTGATATTATCGACTTTATAAAAGTCTTTTTCTTCTCTTATTTGAGAAGTGGAAGCTCTTGAAGGCATATCAACAATATAATCTACTGGAGATATATAAGATGAATTGGATCTAAGCATTCTTGAAGGAAAGCCTATATTATCAACATAACTCATGAGCAAGTTTTGATCAGTAAATTTGATCTTTATTGTACCATGAGGTGTTTTCTCAATATCGAAAATTTGAGGATTTATTTTGTTCTTAGGTGAGGACAGCTTCTTTTATTACTCATTCCTTTGAAAAATTAATTTCATCCCATTTTATGGGTCTTCTAGTTATGACTTTAGATTTGCTAAAGTTTGTTTCTATCAAAATTGTTTCATTTTTAAAATCTATGGTTTTACATATAGGATTTAAGGTATATAATGGTTTATAATAAATTCGATAACAAATACATATAACTTCAGTATCAGGCAAATAATTATAGTCATGCAATTTTTTGCTCAATATTAGAGTATTTAATGAATTTTCATCGTTCAAAGAAATTTGTAAATTATGATAAGCATTAAAATAAACAAGGTCATAAGCCAAGCTTGGTTTGTACTGTTCCTATTAGGAATTTTTTTTCAATTCTGATTTCTGCTATCTCTTAGAGCTGCTATAAAGCTGTCAGGTAATCCTCTTAATGTGAGGGGTTTAAAAGCAACTTGAACTAACCCAATATGCATGAATCTATAAGATTTTCTATAAGGGGCAAAATCACTTTTAGATAATAATCTAAAAGTATCATGATCAGAATCAACCGTAATAGTTTTTTCAGTTGTTTTTACAACCTGTTTGAAATTTATTTTTTCAAACGTACCCATTTGGTATATAACCTTGGGCTTGAATTTTTGGGATAGTCCATTTATTAAGGAGATCCAATTGTTGAGGTATATCATATTTTTCTTTTCTACTTTTTTTTTAACAGTAGTATGTTTCTTGATGATATTCATTTTTTTGAGATGTGTTGGATTAACATTATTTTTACTAATACTAGTATGACTCTGATACCAAAGGAGGCAGTGACTGGCGGTAATCTGCTGGGTCATCCAGTCACCTTGGCAGGATTGCTTCGATGGACTTGTGGGTTCATTTACGTTTTATGCATACCACAAATGGAGAGATCTTTTACGGTTTCAAACATAGCCCACCATACTCTATTATGGGCTTTTTAGGAATTTCGGACTAAGCCAAGATATTTGCATTCGTGATATGTATTAATACGACCCCAAGAACATCAGAACAGTCCCTTTCATTGCCATACTATTAATAGTCTAAGTTAACGTTAACCTAACACATGGGGAGTTTAGCCTCTCATTAGGCTAAAACAAACTAGATAAAATAATCTTTTAAAGTGAAATATTAAAGTAGAATGAGAATAATACCTTAATAGAAATTTCAAGGATCCCCAGTATTGAAAGCAACCTTGCTTCTTATTTATTAGGAAATTTTTACAAGATAGGAAAGAAAATTAGAGTACAAAATAGAAAATAAAGAGTTGGTGGCCAAAAGTCTGCCTTCGAAGAGAAATAAATGATCCTTTTATAGAGGTAGATCAAGAAGATACTAAGATAGATCAAGTGCCTATGTCCTCATATACTTATTTTATTAAATTGACTATATGATGCTCCAGTATTTTCAAATTTTTATTTAAGATCGATTGTTATTGGCAGATCTAGCTATCTGAAGAATATCATTATCAAATTATTTTTAATTTTCATATGGGTTATTATCATTGGATTGTTATGCTTTTTGGATTAATCATTGTTCTTTTTATCATTTTACATTATCATGTATGATCATTTTTTTTATCCTTATAGTGTTTTGGTTATTGTTTATATCTGTTAGGACCCGTGTTTTATACATGGGGGCAATTAGGAAATTTGGAACCAATTAAATGACCTATTACCTACCTATACTACGCAAAAGTGAATTTATTTCACCCTTCCTACCCCAAATCCAGATATTATGTAAAGAGTGAGATGCACTTGCCCCAAAATGAACCTATTTAATTTTCACCTATATCTGTTTCAGAATATAGTGCAATTCTCGATCTTTACATCCAATACACCATTGGAAGTAAACTTCAGTTCTGTTTCCATGCCCGTCAATTTGCTATGATCAGCAGAACAAATGTCAGCATTCATACCATGAATCATCCCATTTCGTAAAGGTAGCTTTTTTTTATCTCCATCTTATCTTTTTTTTATCCACCATTCAAACTTTTCTTAGTAACACCCTTCCTCTCTCTCTCTTAACTCTTCCTTTGACCAATGACCGCAAGGAAAACACCTTGACCCTATTATCTTCCCCCAAAATCAGGAACCCAAAAGAAACACTAATGAAAAACAACGGCAAAGAACAATCAATCATGGCACACTTCATCAATTTCAGCTCCTCACCGGCCAAGTGCTTCACAGCAAAAACCCAAATCTTACCATTCGAAATAGAGTACAAAGCAAACACATTGACATCCGCAACCAATTTCACCGAGACCCTATGTGAAACCCCAAAAATTACCTCGAATTTACTCTCATCAAACTTCAAATTACTGTGATTGGATACAACTATCGCTGGATTAAAAGACTTCCTCGCAGAATTCAGGATATAGTAATGGAGAAGAATCACAAAGCCTCCAGAAATAGGCGATGATATGAGAAAGAGGGTAACTAGATTAGGGTTCTGGAGAAGGAGGAAAGCGGCGGCGGATATGGGCGAAGGGATGATGGTTTGCGGAGGAGGAAAGGAAGAGATGGAGAAAGGAGAGAAAGAAGGGTATAGAGAGGGAGAGAGAAGAATCAAATGGAGGAGAACTAAAGAGAGAGAAGAAGGGTGAAAAAGGAAAGAAGAAAAGTATGGTGGTGGAGAAGGGAATGAAGGAGAAAAGAAAGAGGGGTTTTGGAAGAAAAAGCTGATGAGCTTCAATCACTATTGTTAACGTGAATTTATGAAAAAGCTCGATCAAGAAGAATGAATTTCGATTTCGATCAAATTTGGATTCTGGATCAGGGCTTTTTTGGCAATGTTGATGTTGATGTTTGGACAAGAAGGAGATGAAGTATTTTTTAGAGTTATTTATTTGGGAAAAGGTTCCTTTTAATTAAAAAAAGGATAACTTTAATTAAAAAGAATTAAAAAATCAGTTTATTAGATGCACGACGCGCTAGCAGAGGTCGACTGAAACGCGCTTAGGGTTTTGGGGTAGGAAGGGTTAAAAAAAATCACTTTTGTTTAGTATAGGTGTGCAATAGGTCACTTAAATAGTTAAAGTGTGTAAATGACTTTTCGGGACAACTTCAAGGGAGAATTTATGTCTTTCCCTTATTATTATTGTCATTATTATGATTATTATATTATTATTATTATTATTATTATTATTATTATTATTATTATTATGGTGATTGAGGTACTCACCCCTCAACAAGGTGATTGGGCATGTTACCCTCCAAAAAGGTGATTGAGGTACTTATCCCTCAACAAGGTGACTGGGCACGTTACCCCCTTGTAGGATGATTGAGGTACCCAACCCTCAATAAAGTGATTGAGCATGTCACCCCCCAACAAGGTGATTGAGATATGTCACCTATCAACATGGTGATTGGGCATGTCACCCCCCAACAAGGTGATTAAGGCATATCACCCCCTCAACAAGGTGATTGGGTATGTCACCCATCAATAAGGTGTGGTCTACTTGCAACATCATAGATACTTTTCATGAAATCAATGCACACATACAAGCCTTTACTCATCATAAATTTGGTTGAATTACAATCCATGTAATAGATCACCAAAAATATGAGAATCCTTGTGAAGACATTTCATCAAACACTTGACGGGTTTGTAATGCTTATTCACAATCATGCAATTCTAGAGTGAAGCAATATGAGAAAACACAATGTAAATCAACCCACCAACATATAGTAAAACCCTCGTGTAAGATACTTTGAAATCCATCATCAAATCTCATAATAGATCATAGTTTCATAGCTCAAAACATGCATAATCTCAATAGACAAAACCAATTCATAGTATAAGCTTGAAATAGATAAACATTCATGATCAATCAACATTTTATAAAACTCCAACATAATTTATGCTCATATTTCATAATAATGGATAGCTATTAGTAAAATAACTTGAAAACATATAATTTTCATAAAAAGAAAGAGTGGACTCAATGGGTGAGAGGACCCAACAGATGAAACCTACATACTTAAATTTGGGGATTCCTCAATGTAAACTTGGAAGGAGGTTTGAAGCTTGGATTTAGTTCTTGAGATCCAATATGAGCTTGAAATCCTTAGATTTGGAATGAGAATTTTGATAAAGTGTTGGAGAGGTTTTAGAGAGGGTTTTTGAGTGATATAGAGTTAAAAAATGGCTAAGTATGGGATATTTCACGCTTAAGTGGGCATGGGGCTATGACCCCAATGCCCTCAACTGAAACAGGGAAAATAAGGAAAAAGTAACACTACTCTGCGATGGGTCTGCGTCGTGGAGCCATCACGCACAACTACTATTTTTAAAAAATTTATGAAAATCATTTTCACTACGGGTCTTCTAAAATTTGGGTTATACCCACTTCCCACTCAATTTTTCCCCTAATCAAGAATATGAAGTTGGATTTTTAATATCACACATGGATTTTAAGATATACAAAAATTATGATTATGGGCATTTTCGAAGCACACTTTGGGGCATTTCACAATCAAAATAGCCTGATGAGGAGAAAGCCAATCCATACCCAATATAACATAAAAATTAATCATATATAGGATAATCATATCAACCCAAGTCTTATAGCTTGATAAAGTCACAAGATAGGATAGGTATAACCGA
>DF360417.1:9728-29044 GCA_000787875.1 Solanum virginianum | reverse complement strand
AAACCAACATTCGTCCGAGATGGGTCTGCGTGGCGAACCAAATGCGTACAACCACTATTTTTCAAAAAATTAGAGAAAATTATTTTTTCCTATGGGTCCTCTAAAATCTGGGTTATACCCATCTCCCACTCAATATTTTCCCCTGATCGATAAAATGAGGTTGGATTTTTGATATTATGTATGAATTTTGAGATATATGAAAATTATAATTATGGGCATTTTTAAAGCACATTTTTTGGGCGTTTCAATATGCCTACTTGGAAAAAGCATAAATGGCCACCTCGGCCATAGCTCGTAGAAGCTGGTCTTTTACCACCAGAATGGGTAGTAATATCACCTACTTCTCTATCACCCATACGTCCACCTTTATCAGTCTGACCTCTACCACAACCCTTAGTCCGAAGGGATGAACCTCTGGTTGGTGGTTTCGAATCTCTGACTGATGTTTAGAGTATGAAAGGAAGAGCCAAGAATGAGTCCGTGTAAGGCACTATTGAATCAAATCATTAGGAGATCCACACTTCTAGAATAATCTAGGGGTGGACCAAGACTGTGATGGAGCAGAAGGGATGTTGTACTCTCCCCGACCCTAAAGCCTATGTTGGGAACCAAATGAACTCTGACCCATACTATAAGAGTCACGAGAGCCATGTTCTCCCTCTGAAGCTGGCAAAGCCACATGAACCCTATGACACTGAAACAAATCTCTTCCTCTGGCCATACGTCTATCTCCTAATGAGGCACCTGAGTACTGTTCTGAAGTACAAACCCTTTTGGGGTCCTCAAACTCCTCTCTCCACATTAACTCTGCATCCTTGGCCACAATAACAACTGACTGGCATGAAGCTCCACCTCTAGACACTCAAAATATCAATTGTCTGATAGGAAAAGTCAACCCTTTATCAAATTGGCAAACCTTCTCCTAGACGGCTGGAATAATAGTTGTAGCATGATAGGATAACTGACAAAAGTGGATCTCATACTTGAAAGTAGTCATGGTGCCCTGCCTCTCAAACCTCAGACGACTCTTCACATAGACACTCTAAGGAATGAACTAGATCATA
Source organism: Solanum virginianum (assembly GCA_000787875.1). Taxonomy (NCBI): domain Eukaryota; kingdom Viridiplantae; phylum Streptophyta; class Magnoliopsida; order Solanales; family Solanaceae; genus Solanum; species Solanum virginianum. The sequence continues at coordinate 27,980 of DF360417.1, read as the reverse complement.
AATGGTACTAGAAAATGCCTCCCAAGTTATTGGGGGAGAACCAGCTAGAAGGGATCCTATATAAGTCCTCCACCACTTCCTAATTGGCACACGGAGCTGGAGTAACATACCTCACACCATGCATCTCTGTTAGTCCCAATACCTCATGTAACTCCCTGTACATGGTCAAGAACTAGTGAGCATCCTCAGTCTTACCACCTTGAAATTGAGGTGGCTCTATCTTCCAGAATTTGTATATCTCCGTTATTCATCATCAGCAAAAGACCTCTGCTAATAGCATCTCAATAATCAAAGCTGCTAGTAGTTGCTCCACTTTAACCTGGTCCTTAGGGCCTATTGCTGATGTTGGGGCTAAACTCTGATCCAAGCCTGTGGAGTACCAGGTGTGAGAGTGGTGCTACATGTCTGCCCCAAAGCCTAAAGTACACTCAAAACTCTTAGTAGAGTATCTTGGAGTAACTGTGCTACAACATAATCATGAGGAACCTACTGTTATCTAGGCTCTATGGTTGGCTCAGGCCAGATACCCTACTCATAAACCCTCGCTGGTGCAGCTCCTCGACCTCGGGCTCTAGCTTGTCATATGGCATGACCCCTACCCCTAGTTGAGGTCTCAATAGTGGTACCATTGGGCTGCCTATCCTTGACTTGAAGCAGCAGTAGCTCTATTCCTTGCCATCTGTCAAAAAGATACACGACCACTTAGCTCTTAAACAAAATCTATGCACGAGTTGATTAGAATGAAGTAAAAGAGAATTTCCTAATAGTCTCCGTAGCCTCCCAAGGATAAGTGGCAGACGTCTCCGCATCAATCCTTAAGACTCTACTCGATTGGGCTTGTACACCTGTGAGATCGATAATCCTGGGGCTCTAATACCAATTGTCACGACCCAAAAAGTGAGCATGATAGCAATCACCTAACACTAAGATGAGTTAATTAACACTTAATAATCCAACATAGCAATAATAATGGAAGATAAACAAACTAAATAGGATAGCTAAACATACTAAATCAAAAACTAAAACCTTCCCAAGACTGGTGTCATATGTACAAGCCTCTAAATACAAAATACTCAATGATAATAACAACGGAATTAGAGTACAAGGGTAGTTAGGATGATAATAACAACGGAATCCAATCTATCGTCGATAAAGACAACAACAACGGAATCCAGATATGGCCAAAATAATATTCATCAACTCCATAAATGCGGCTGGGGAATTAGTCAGCCCAAAGGACATCACAAGGAACTCATAGAGCCCATACCTAGTCTAGAAAGTTGTCTTAGGAATGTAAAAAGCCCTGATCCTTAGCTAATGATATCCAAATCTCAAATCAATCTTGGAAAACATGGCTACACCCTGAAGCTGGTCAAGAAGATCATCAATCTTGGGGAGAGGATGCTTGTTCTTAACTATCACTTTGCTCAACTATCTATAATCAATACATGTCCTCATTGTACCATCCTTCTTTAGAAAAAAGATAAAGGCACCCCATGGAGACACACTGAGGCATATGAACCCCTTGCTCAAGAGATCTTAGAGCTACTCCTCTCGCTTGTTCAACTCGGTCGGAGCCATACAATGAAGAGAAGTAGAAATGGGCTTGGTGCCTGGCTCAAGATCCATGGCAAAGTAATTGTCCCTATCAAGAGGGACTCCAGGACAGTCTGAAGAGAATAAATTAACAAACCCCCTAACAATAGGAATAGAATCCATTAGTGGTGGTTCAACACAGGTATCAAGAATAAAAACCAAATATGCAAGACAACCCCACTCCACTAACTTTTAAGCCTAAATATAAAATATGACTTTATTAGGATATGAGCCACTCAAACCTTGCCATACAATGACCAATCTACCCCCAATAGCCAAAGTCACAGTTTTAGCATCACAATCAAGAATAGCCCAATGAGAAGAAAGCCAATCCATCCCCAATATAACATCAAATAAATCATATCTAGGATAATCATATCAACCTAAGTCTCATAGCCTGATAAGGTTACAAGATAGGATTGGTACATCCGATCTTCTACTAAAGGCTTACTTACTGGGGTCGAAATATGAATAGTCACAGATATAGTATATCATATGACAAGTAAAAACCCAAGGAAATAAGTTGAGCGAGGATCAAATAACACAGATGCAGAGCTATGGAAAACTAGAACAATACCTATAATCACAGCATCAAAGGCCTCTTCCTTGGGCCTTCCCAAAAAAGCATAATAATGGCCACCTCGATCACCACTCATAGAACTTGCTCCTCTGCTACTCGAATGGGTAGTAATATCACCTGCTCCTCTACACCCTCATGTCCACCTCTATTAGTCTAACCTTACTTAAAGATTAGAAATCAATATCTAAAAAACCCTTAAATTCCACCATTAAAAATCCAAAATTATAAGTTGAAAATATAAATTAATCAATGACAATAATTGAAACATGTTAGAAAATAGTTATCCAATCAATTTATCTTCTAAAACCTACAAAATCCTCTATAGAATGAACCTTGGAATGCCAAAAATAGTGGAAAGGGTTTAACTCACGTCTTTTAAAAAAGTCCACTGGTTCAGGACTAATTAAAACTCTATGAATGTAGATGAGTATCTGATGAGTCCATATTTCTGACTCATTTTGGGTTAGATTGCAAGGAAAACATTACCCTTAGTATGCTATTAATTCTAAATTCTAACAAATATGCATGTGCTTTGATATGAAATTGATTTAAAAGTGTACAAATAGGTAAGACTTGATAGAATCTTGAGAAGTAAGAAAAAGTACAAAACGGCAGTGAACAGTGATGTCATCAACATTCTCAGTGATCCGCCTAACACTTATGAAGATTGCCTATCTAAGAAACAACCAAAGTTCTGGGTCAAGTCAAGAATATGGTCAGAATTGATGTCACAAAGCATACTCAGTGATCCACCAAAATACACAAATGATTGCCTAACGTTGCAGCATGTAAACCCCAAAACACCAACAGAAAGGCGCTATAAAGAATATTTTAGTGCATCATCAAATTGGATTGGCTAAGCAAAGAGTCATCGCCTAATATTATAGTGGAGGAAGCCTTTTAAAGATGCATAACAAAGCGGTCAAGTACATGTTCGGCACATCATAGGAGTGCTCAATGATGGTCAGCCTTGACTTCAGAATGACATTGCATAACACAAACTTTCACATATTCACATGGAGTATATAAGAAATTTTAGAAAGGACATTGTACATTATTAGTTCATTCCATGTCAGAACAATTAGTCTGTAGTAGTACATAGAACTTTTCTCTTAGAGTACAAGGGTAGTTAGGGGTTTGAAGCTTTTGGGAATCAAATTCGAGAAGATTGGTCGATTATAATCAGCTGATTTATACCTAATCTTATTACCCATGACTTCTGCCATTTTGTATGGTGTTTAGTCTTTGATTTCTAGTATATGCGGCTAAACCCCCCATGTTGGGGTTGTGCTATTGATATGGGTCTTTGATTTATTTGTTGGATCTTTGATATCTTGACTTATTTATAGCTGATTTAGGTGAATTTATATCCATTCTTGTGTTTAATCTATAATTTCAAGGTTGCAAACTTGAGGTTTTACTTTAGATATCAGATTATTACCTTAGTAGGAACTATTAGAGTGTGGAATAGATATAATGGTTGAAAATCTCTTGGGGTTTCAGTGGAAGTACATAACCATGGATTCAATGACCAAGGTATTAGGGGTTTTACTGAGACTTCTTAGGCCAAACATATCCTTAGCAGTCCGCGTATGATTTCTTAGCCAATTAATACAAATACACATGTATCATAGGTGATTTGGGTTACAAGCAACCTAGCATATTCACTCAATATCAACTCATTTAGTCAAGTATCTAGACCCATTTGGTAGATCAATTCTCATGTTAGCACATTCTCAAGATCTTCCCTTAATTGCTATTTAATTCGTTATTTAGGACTTGTTTGGTTGAACTCTTACTTTGATTTTTATAATCCCCCTAAATCCTACAATTACTTGGTCCAATGAATCACTTCCACCTTGAACAATGATTCTCTATGGAGTCGACCCCAGCCTCTAAACTTAGGTTATTATACTGATGATGACACCCCTTCTGCCTTTGAGTTGTCGGGTTGAGAGATATCAGAAATGGTGTCATTGTCAGAGATTCAGCGTGTTCATATGAGCTTTTTTCTTATAGTTAGAATTGTTTTTACTGTTGTCTTATTGTTTTTGTTGTTGAACAATAGATATGAAGATGTAGGATGATGAAAGCATTCATGGTGAGAATATTGGAAATATGAATGATATGCAAGATGTTAATTGTGTTAAGGTTAGGAGCACTGGTGATAGATTATTGGTGGGTTTTGCCCTAATTTTATGCTTGTTATAATGCTTAAATGTGTTCAATTAAAATTATATCATGATCATGTGAATATGTTCTTGAAAAATGTTTACCTTTTGGATTGATTGTTCCTATGGGCTATGGTTGAAGTATGAATAACCCTTGATCTCCTTTAAGTGATTGAACTTGCCCTATGATAGATTGGGATTTTCTTAAGGGTAAGTCATTATTTGATCGAGTGTATAGCCATGGAGACCATGTGATAATGATAATCAATAGTTAAGTATGCAATGACATGTTGTTGTGGGTTAGTATGTGACTTTCATCCATGTGATCTATGAAATTATTAAAGTATGAATGAATGTATGAAGGCCTCGCCAGTCACGACAGACGATGGTTATTTTAACCACCTAAGTGCACATGGTAATGCACTCAATTATTGCATACACTGCCTTACTTCCCTAATCTTTTTGAGGGTCTGATATAACTTTCGATGATGAACCCTTTTAATCACTGTGTATCGCTGAATAAGCATGAGTGTTGCCAAAAGTAGGAGTGACCCTAAGTCTAAAATCTATTCAAAAAGGCAATGAGCTATTTGACCGTCAAATCAACTTGGCAATTCGCCGTGCATGATTAGCAATCTAATTGACCTGTCTATTACTTTTTGTGCTTGATTGTTTTGTCAATGCTTCTCATAAGAATATTAGAGTATGTTGTGTTGAATAACCAAGAGAAAGTATATTTTAGCCAACTCCATGAGACCCTTACCATTGCTAATAGAGTACAACCTAAAGAGGCATAAAAGTGAGTCTAGAACCAAGGCCTTACATCGCTCCATCTCATAGTCCTCTAAGAAAACTTAAGAAATCACAACTCCAAATTTCTTAAATAGGGCTGAAGGGCATATGACAATCCTTGATGAAAAGCAGTTATCAGTAGAAGGATTAACTGAAAGGTACTCAAAAGTTTGGGAAGTACTTAACTTCCATAATTTTCAGAGCTTTACAATACCTCGGGACCCATATGTGCCTAGTCTTGTCTGTTAATTCTATGAAGCTTATAAGTCATACCTAAGAGTAGAAACAGGTGCCAATTATGTCAAAACCCCTTGATATTATAGAGGTTCAGGGGTGTGAGTTCTATGTGGAGAGACTATGATTAATGATATATTGGGTTGCACATTCAGGAGTCGGAGCTATTTGAAAGATCTAATGCAACTCTAAACTTTTAAAGATATCAAAGCATGGTTGGCCCTGGTAATTGGAATTACTGCTCCTTTGTGGTTGGAGGGAGCAATTATTAAGAAGAAAGAGCTAAACATATCGGTGCAGTTTTGGTTTGGATTCATTAGTAGCAATTTGATGCCTTCTTAGAATGACTCTATACTATGCCATACTAAGACCTCATTAGTTTGTTGCATCATGGATCGAAAGGACCTGAATCTTGGATCAGTCATCGCCTCAGAGATCCTCTTCAGAGCAAACCAGAAGAAAATATATTTGCCATTTTTAAGTCTTATTACAGCCCTATGCAAGCAACCTTGAGTCCTAAAGAACCAAAAGATTGATACTAAGGTGACTCCATCGGCGACCACTGATATCCGGTGGATTAAGGCTAGGAAGAAGTCGACTAACACAATGCCGGTGATTGATGTTGAGGCCCTTGAGTTTGGCAGTACAGAGCTGGGTACCGAGGTAGGTATATCTTCTTCCTCTCTGACAATAGACTCCTCTTATGCTCCTATTCCATCTATAAATACAAAGGCCATAGATGACCAACCCCCACTCATGAGGGTCACTATTTTCGCAATTGGCCTCCTGGCTAAAATTACTGATTTTTAGGTAACTAGGGTAATGTCATTTGTGCCCACATTAGTTGAGGTAGCCATAGCCAATGCTTTGAAGTTATATGCTGAGGCTGAGGTAAAACAACATGAGCTAATGGAGGCTCACAAACTGAAGATAGATAGGCTCGAGGCTATGATTGATGACAATGGGAAGGAGTTGGTTATTTTGAAAAATAGAATTATGGAAGAGGAGAAAAAAGTAGTGGTAGTGCAAACACATCAGCTTTGAAAGCCGATTTTAATGAGTTGAAGAAAGGGGTGACATCCCTCTATTACACTGACTTGAGCACATTTTTTGATGAGATGGAAGACCCACCACTCAGGATGGATGTGGCTGTGATCCCAAATGAGGGGCTAATTGTATATGTTCCGGGTGATGGTGGTAAAGAAATACAAGAGGTGAGTACCCCATAAATTGATGAGGAGTTATTGGGAGCAGAGCAGAGCTAAGAGGACCAGGAGGAGCTAGATAGGGTAGAGAATGAGATTGTGGAAGCAGTGAACGCTGCATCTATTTTGGATCAGTCCATGATAGGTACATCCAGTGTGAATGAACCTAGCCTGCTATGGCCGATATTGATCTTTAGAGCATACTGGTAGAAGAGGGCATTAATGCCCCCCATGAATTCTTCTCTAGCTCCACCACCACCACCACCACAGAAGGAGTGACTTGACAAGGGGATTCTTATACTCACTACTTTCTCTTATGCTTACTCTTTGTTGTCCCTTGAACATTGAGGGAAATGTTTATTATTTAGGAGGGGCTGAGCTTGAGGAATTCCTTATCTTCTGGATAGTTTATGTTTTTTTAATGACATGATGGTGGTATTTTATTTTGATAATGATGTTAACATAGTCAAACCCAAAAATTTTAATTTGGGTTGTAATAGAGTAGGGTTTATTTTTGTTATTTCTTTTGTTTTCTTATTGAATGGATGAATGATTGCAAATAATGTTCTTGAATCAAATTTTTGGCAAACCCCGTGCATAGATGACAAGCGTGACAATGTAATATCGTATCTCTAGTCCTTAGCAATTCGAGCATTGATGTTCCATATCTTTGATCCATATGGTACCATAGACGAGGAGCATTTACTCACTAATTAGTCCTTTCTTGACAAATCAATCCCTGACTAGATTTGAGGAATCTTGATTTGACTATGTGAGAGTTGAGCTTGGATATGCGATGATCGAAAAATTGCAAATATATTGCCATTGTTCGAATGCAAAGTCATTTTGCCAATATGGGATTAGTTATCTTATTGAAGTGCTTGTATTGCATCATCTAGAACTTGCCCGATATTTTTTGAGGAGTAACTTGGTTAATTCCGAATTAAGAGAGAACCTTAAACCTTTTTTGGTTCCATTAGTCCAATTTGATGACAGTGACAACCCTTGGTAGTGAAATGAATCCTTAGTGAACCTCTTTTGAGCCTTGATCCCTTCTTTGGCAATCTTGTAACCTTGACTCATATTTATTAAAGACAATTCCTTTTTGTTTCTTACTAATCCCTCTTTGAGCTTGAAATGGAGAGCAGTGGCAAAAGGCTAAGTTGGGGGTGTTAGTAGGAGGAAAGAAGTGTCTCCCATTAAAGAGTTAGAAAAAGAGGGGCAAGAATGAAATGAAAAAGTGAGAAACAAAAGTTTAAAAATTGAGGACCCTCCCAAAAAAAGAGAGGGAAAAGTCTTATTGAGAAAAAGAATGCAAAAAGGAGACACTTAGATTATGAATCAAACACAAAAGAGATGTAAAAAATAAGATGAATGAACAAGGAACCAAAAGAACCTTCGTTCCTGAAAAGATCATGTAGATTTTAAGGAGGGACGAGCCACTATTGATCATATGCTATCTTACCTAATGTTTACCCTATACTACAGTCCTAGAAAAGTCCTTTCGGATCCTAGTCCGAAAAAAAGTCAGGTGAACTCCGATTGAGAATAACGGCGAGCCTATGAGTTGAAGCTTACATGTTATTTCTCATTTGGGAGAGTAAGAGTTGAAGAGATCCTCTAAAATGCTATGGCATAATCTTGAGTCTTAAGGATCCTCTTTGGTGTGAGTGCAAATGGTGATGTTTTTGGCCAATGCTTAGCAGCTACATGAGCAATTGTGAGCATAGCCATGTTTTGATTGCTCCTTAGTCATCTCTCGAGACTTCAAAGTCCTGTAAGTGGTTTCTGGAATTTCGAGAAGGGATGAAAAAGTGAAAATATATGTGTTGCTCGTTATGGCTCTATTTGCAAGTTCAGATTTGGATAGATTGATCTTTGATTTGCTTGAGGGCTAGCAAAGGCTTAAGTTGTGGGCGTTGATGAGTTCATATTTTGGACTCATATTGGAGTTAGATTGCAAGGAAACATTACCCTCAGTGTTCTATTAAGTCCAGCTTCTAACAAATATGCATGTCCTATGACAGGAAATAGAGGTAAAAGTGCACAAATGGGCAAGGCTTGGAAGAATCTTAGAAAGTGAGCAAAAGTGCAAAAAGGAGATGAAAAGCGTTGTTGCCGACATTCTCAGCGAGCTGCCAAACATTCATGGAGATCGTCTATCTATATAGTAACCAAGGTTCCTGGTCATGTTAAGAATGCGATCAGAATCAATGTCGCAAACATACTCAATGATTCACTGAAATGCCCAAATGATCGCCTAAAGTTATAGCATCCAAAGCCCCAAAACAATGACAAAAAAGTGATATGAAGAAAATTGTAGTACATCATTGAATTGGATCGGAAGAGCAAAGAGTCATTGCCTAACGTTCTAGTAGAGGAAGCCATATAAAGATGCACAGGGAAGTGGTCAAGTGCACATTCGGCGCCATCGCTGGAGTGCTCGGCGATTGTCAACCTTGACCGTCGAACAACATTTCACAGAACAAACTTTCACACCTTTGTACGAAGTATATAAGCAATGTTAGAAAGGACATTATACATCATTTATTCATTCTATATCAGAACAATTAGTTTGTAATAGTAGTACACAGAACTTTTCTCTTAGAGTACAATGGGAGTTGGGATTTTAAAGATTTTAGGTATCAAATTGGAGAAGATTGGTTGGTGATAATCAATTGATTCATACTTAATCTTGTTACCCATGACTTTTGTTGTTATGTATGGTATTCAATCTTTAATTTCTAGCATATGTGTCTAAAACCCCTATGTTGAGGGTGTGCTATTGATATGGGCCTTTGATTTATTTATTGGTCTTTGATATCTTAACTTATTTTTAGTTGATTTGGGTGAATTTATATCCGTTCCTATGTTTAATCTGTAATTTCAAGGTTGCAAGCTTGGGGTTTTACTTTGGATCTCTGATTGTTACTTTAGCCGGAACTATTAGAGTATGGAATAGATATAATGGCTGGAAACCTTTCAAGGTTTCAGTTGAAATTCAAAACCATGGATTCAATGGTCAAGGTATTAGGGGTTTTTCTAAGGCTTCTTAGGCCAAGCGTGTCCTTGGCGGTCCGCGTATGATTTCTTAGCCAAATTCATACGAAACACCCATATATTATAGGTGATTTGGTCATAAGCAACCTAGCCTATTCACTCAATATTAACTCATTTAGTCAAGTATCTTGACCCATAGGGTAGATCGATTCCCATCTAGCTCGAGTTTCCATCGGCCGTGGGACCCGCAACACCCTTGCATGAAACCTTGACAATTTTGAAAGAATTTATAATGAATAACATTTTGCACATCCCCAATGTCTTCCCTTAGTTGATGTTTACTTCATTATTTAGAACTTGTTCAGCTTAACCCTTACTTTGATTATTACAATCCCCTCAGATTCTACAATTACTTGGTTCAATGAATCACTTCTGCCTTGAACAATAATTCCTTATGGAATCGACCCCAGCCTCTATAGTTGGGTTACTATGCTAATGATGATTACCCCTTCTACCTTTGAGTAGTCAGGTTGAGCGACATCAGTATTCGCGAATGCGAAAGCTAATAAGCCATTGTACTCTATGAAAACGGAGGCTTAATGGGGCCTGGTACTCTTACACTCTGTGAACTAGGCCTTATCCCCGTGAACACGGAGGTCTAAATACTTTGACCACCATGAATGAGGAAGTGTAGGCGTGAACATGGAGTGTAATCCCTGATGTGCCAGAAACTAGTTCCGACTAGCACACATAGCATAGAACAAAACATGAAAAAGACTCTGGAAATTCATTTAGAATCCCGTGAACACAAACCAAACATGGAACCTGTTAGACCCCGTATGTCCTTAATTGGCTCACTTAGGAAAAGTTTGGGGACCAAAGTGGAGTTTTCACAACTTGTAGCCTTGAAGACAATTAAGTGTGCCCCACCTTAAATTGTGTTATGCCACAATTGGTCCAAGTGTGTGGGGTTGGGGTCAAAGTTGTGTGGATATATACACAATATCTCTTCTTTCTCCAACAATTCCACACTTAGAAAAAATTCCAAGAATAAGAACTTCACATTCAGGAAGCTCTCGGGTTAGTGAACCCAAGAAACCATAATTTTCTTTCTTCGATTCCACAATTATTTTGACATTACAAACCTTATATATTGAGTCCCCTAAGTAGCGTGGAGGTGTATTTTGAAACTATGAATTTGTGTTCAATTAGCATGAATATGATCATGGTAGAGTGAAGAAAGTATTAGAAGTCTTCTATATGTATATATGTTGGTGTTGGGGGCCGAATTGGCATATGGATGCTATGTGGTGTTATGTTGTGTTGAAATTATGAAATTGGTGCCAATTAATTGTATAATATCAGAAGTTTCTAGTAACATAAAGCCTAAAGTAGAAACTCTCTGTGTTCAGTTATGGCTCCTGATGCTACTGATGCTCTTGCAGTTAGAGAAAAGGTTCAGAAATTTTTGAAGACTGCTTGTTCAGGGAATATTGAGCTTATCAAGAAGTTGGCAAAGCAACTAGATGATGAAGGTGAGACTCCTATTCTTCATGCTGATAGGCAATGACATACTAGTACTGTCCAATACCTCATAGAATAGGATGCAGATCCTACAATACCCAGCGCAACGGGGGCAGCAACTTTGTATCACGCTGCAGGAAATGGACATATTGAAGTGGTTAAATTGTTACTGTCAAAGGGCATAGATGTTGATTTACAAAGTGATGCTGGAACACCGCTTATGTGGGCTGCAGGTCTTGGCCAGGAAGATGTTGTCAAGGTTTTGCTGGAGCACCATGCTAATGTGAGTGCTTAGTGTCCTGTTTAAACCCCTCTTTCTCAATTTAAAAATACCAGCCATTGTTAAACAGTTCTCTAGATAAATTTTTCTTTCATAAATTTAACTTAAGCAGAAGATGACAATGTCTGTCCTTGGGTATCAGCTGTAGCAGCCAATTCCTTGCCTTGCGTGGAGTTGTTAGTAAAGACATTGGACGCCCAGGATTATAAGTTGGATCGGGCTTGTATTTGGATTAGTTTGGAGAAGGGATTGAGGTATGTAAAGCATCCCATCCTTTGGCATGATTTAGTTACATGTAGATAATGATATAAGTTTCAAAGATCCCATTTCCTCGCAATTCGGGCTTAAATATGTTTTATGCTCGTTCTTTGCCATTCTTATGAAAATTTGTCATTTCCTTAATTCTTGTGTCTTTGAAGATTCATAAATGGTAAGAATATGAAGAATTTGATAAGTTTGAAAAACTTCATATCCTAATTGTTTTAAAAATTTAAACGCCCGTAATTTTTGACAAAAAGTCCGAATTGCCTTAAAAATTGTTTTGAAACGTTTCATAGTATAGTTTGTATGATCTAGGTTAAGTATGTTCCTCTTAAATCAGGCTAGCTCGAGTTTCCATCGGCCGTGGGACCCGCAACACCCTTGCATGAAACCTTGACAATTTTGAAAGAATTTATAATGAATAACATTTTATTTTTGAGTATGAATATTTTACAAAACTACTGGATTTAAGATAATAATTTTTTATGCATATGATTCTCACGACTCTTCTCGTGCCTATTATGGTATCATTCACTGGTTTTCGAGCCGATTGTTATCATGCACACTATGATATATATATGTATTCCGATATTATGCTGTGTTCGGTGGGTCGGATTGCCCAAGGGCCGGGCTCCGCTTAGATTGGGGTGATAAGGTGCTGGGCTTTTGATATGTTTGGCATTACTGCCCTTTTGTGATATGTGACGGAGATTTCAAAGATTTAAACTTTTTGGTGTTATGCTGTGGTATGGCGTGAGTTTTGGAGGTCGCCATCGTTCCGGTGCTTAGGCATGATTTGGTATTTTCAAACTAAACATTTTGATATTTTTTTGATATACATTTGCCTTACATATTTTGATTTTTGACTATCACTCCGATTTATATTTTGTATGTTCTGCTTTATATGTTCGGTACGTATTTTGTATTGACCCCCTTGCTTCGGGGGCTGTGTTTTATGCCTGCAGGTACCGATGTACAGGTTGGTGACCCACTAGCTTAGGATTTCCCACCTGTTGTGTGAAGTGCTCCCTTTGTTTCGGAGTCTACGTTTGGTATATACTCTTATTTAATTATTTTTGATATATGTTCATTCGAGTGTATGATGGGGCCCTGTCTTATCTTATGATTTTGTTTGTTTGTTTAGAGGTCTGTGGATGCTTGTGTCTGTGGGTTGTGCCAGTTTGTTTGACTATGTATGTATGATTTGTATGTTGAGCGATTTTTACTTGTCGTGGTGGTCTTGTCAGCCCGTATGTATTTGTATATGCTATTCTTTTGGATTTTTTCTGCGTGCAGGGTATTTGGGTTAGTATGTAAAACAAAGGAAAAGCTGCCAAAATTTCTATAAAAATAATACATCTGTTATAATTTGGCTTTGCATTTGTGTTTGGGTGCCTCAATTGGGTACTAGTCACGGCCCATGGGCTGGGTCGTGACATTTGACAACAATAAATTTTTGAAAAACATTTTATATTCTAAATTTATGTTCCATAAATTTAGGGGAAGACGTATACTCCTCCTCATCTTCTTTATCACCATCAGCCATATTCTCATGATCTTCAAGATTAATTAGTGGAGTCCTATTGAACATTTGAATAGGCTCTTAGCCTTTGGATAATTTGTTGAAATTATCAAAAGCGCAAAGTCAATTGAACTCTATAGATTAGTCCCTTTTTATGTTATATGTTGAATTCCTAAACTTGTTCATGTTCAAAATACTTCAATTTCCCTTAGTGAATAAAACGTATACTAACACTTTTGATCTCTTTTTGAAATTTAAGAGTAGTGCTGGATATACTGCTAAATCCTCAAAGAAAAACAAAAGTATTGAACCATTTGATGGGTCGAATGACTTATGGAACCATTGAACAAACTGTACCAAAAGGTTTCACTTTTGACAATTCTAACAAATTATCCATGGCAAAAGAGCATGTTCTAAAGTTCATCAGGACACCACTAATCAATCTTGATAATTACAAAGATCATGAGGATGTGGACGATGATGATGAAGAAAATGACGAGACGTATTTGATTCCCCAAAAATTTAAGGAACATAATGTTAGCAAACAAAATATCGTTCAAAAATCAGTTGTTATTCAAGTTATAGAAGCACCATCAATTAGTAAAAGTAATAACACTAACCATTGAAAAGGGAGAAAAGGACAACGTGGAAGAAAGAAAAAAATAAAGAATCTTGCTTCTGCTCCTTCTCCTACTAGCAGTGGTAGTGATAGTGGAACAAATATTAATGTGACAAAATTTTTAGTTACTAATAAGGCAGTAGGAGGTATAAGTAGTGGTAGTACTTAAGCACTGAATGAAAGAGGCTATCCAATTTGGTTAAATTTGCTTGCATGTTATAAGCAATAAGTTTAATTCTATCCTTTATATTTCTTTTGTCGTGTAACCCCAAATAAATTTGAAGGTATATAATTAAATTTCCTGCTTATCATATGCAACGAAATTGAACCAAATGGGATGAACTCTTTCATTTAGTACTCTATAAGCATCACTTCTTGTACCTCTTATTGCCTCAGTAGTAAATCAAACTTATACAACATTAATTTTGTTCCACCATCACCACTGCCCTCAGCAGGAGGAAGTGCTGGAAGAGGATTATTTTTTTGTTTCTTTTTTCTTTTTTCCACATCGTCCTTTTTTACCTTTTCCTTTATCAGTGTTATTACTATGACTAATTTATGGTGCTTTTATAGCTTTAACAACAACAAATTTTTGAAAAACCTTTTGTTTGCTAAATTTGTCCTTAAATTTTGGGGAAGGCACATACTTCTAACCATCTTCTTTATCATCATCATCCACATTCTCATTATCTTCACGATCATCAAGATTGATTAGTGGAGTCCAGTTGAACTTTTCAACAGACTCTTTGTCTTTAGATAATTTGTTGAAAATATCCAAAATGCTGAGTCAATTGAAAACTACAGAGTAGTCCCTTTTTTAATGTATATTATATGTTGAATTCCTTAACTTGTTCGTGTTCAAACTACCTTGATTTCCCTAGTGAATAAAATGTGTACTAACTCTTGTGATTTCTTTTTGAAATTTAAGAGTAGTGCTAGATATGTTGTTGAGCGCTCAAAGAAAAACAAAAGTATTGAACTATTGGATGGGTCGAATGACTTATAGAACCATTGAACAAATTGGTACCAAAAGGTTTCACTTTTGACAATTCTAACAAATTATCCAAGGCCAAGGAGCATGTTTCAAAGTTCATCCGGACTCCATTAATTAATCTTAATCATTATGAAGATCATGAGGATGAGGACGACGATGATGAAAAAAATGACGAGAAGTATATGATTTCCCAAAGCTTTAAGGAATACAAAGTTAGCGAACAATATGTTATTCTAAAATCAATTGTTGTTTAAGCTATAGACACACCATCAATTAGTAAAAGTAATAATGCTGACAAAAGAAAAAGGAGAAAAGTACAACGTGGAAGAAAAAAAAAAGAAACAAAGAATCTCGCTTCTGCTCCTGCTCCTACTAGCGGTAGTGGTGATAGTGGAACAAATATTAATTTTTCAGAAGTTGGAGTTACTAATGAGGCAGCAGAAGGTACACACAGTGGTAGTACTTAAGTACTGAATGAAAGAGTCTATCACATTTGGTTAAATTTGCTTACATGTAATAAGCAGTGAGTTTAATTCTACCCCTTATATTGTTTTTGTCGGGTAACCCAAAAAAAAATTGAAAGGTATATAATAAAATTCACTACTTATTATATGTAACCAAATTGAACCAAATCGGATTGACTCTTTCATTCAGTACTCTATAACTACCACTGCTTGTACCTCTTGTTGCATCAGTAGTAACTCAAACTTATGCAACATTAATTTTTGTTCCCCCATCACCACTACCGTTAGCAGGAGTAAGTGCAGGAGGAGAATGTTTTTGTTTCTTTTTTCTTTTTTCCACCTCATCTTTTTTTACCTTTTCCTTTTATCAATGTTATTACTATGACTAATTTATGGTGTTTCTATAGCTTTAACAATAATAATTTTTTGAAAAACATTTTGTTTGCTAAATTTGTGTTCCTTAAATTTTGGTGAAGGCACATACTTCTCATCATCTTCTTTATCATCATCGTCCACATCCTCATGATCTTCACAATCATCAAGATTGAGTAGTTGAGTCCTGTTGAACTTTTGAACATACTCTTTGCCTTTGGATAATTTGTTGAAATTATCTAAAGTGCAGAGTCAATTGACAACTACAGATTAGTCCCTTTTTTAATGTATATGTTGAATTCCTTAACTTGTTTATGTTCAAAATACTTTGATTTCCCTTAGTGAATAAAACGTGTACTAACTCTTGTGATCTTTTTTTGAAACTTAAGAGTAGTGCTAGATATGTTGCTTAATCTTTAAAGAAAAATGAAAGTATTGAACTATTTGTTGGGTCTAATGACTTATGGAACCATTGAACAAATTGGTACCAAAAGGTTCACTTTGGACAATTTTAACAAATTATGCAAGGCCAAAGAGCATGTTTCAAAGTTCATCAAGACTCCACTAATCTATCTTGATGATTATGAAGATCATGAGGATGTGGATGATGATGATAAAGAAAATGATGAGAAATATATGATTTTCCCAAAATTTAAGGACCACAAAGTTAGCATAAAAAATGTTATTCAAAAATTAGTAGTTATTATAGCTATAGAAGCACCATCAATTAGTAAGAATAATAACATTGACAAAAGAAAAGGGACAAAAGGATAGCGTGGAAGAAAAAAAAAAGAAACAAAGAATCCTACTTTTACTCCTGCTAGTGGTGGTGAAACACATATTAATATGACAAAAGTTAGAGTTACTAATGAGGCAGGAGGAGGTACAAGTAGTGGTAGTACTTGAGTACTAAATGAAAGAGTCTATCCCACATGGTTCAATGTTGTTGCATATGAAAAGTAGTGAGTTTGATAAGTAGGGACTCTTTCATTCAATACTCTATAACTACCACTTCTTGTACCTCTTGCAGTCTCAGTAGTAACTCAAATTTGTGATACATTATATTTTGGTCCTCCATCGCCACCACCGTCAGCACAAGTAAGTGCAGAAGGATTTTTTAATTTAATTTTTCTTTTTTTCCACCTCTGTCCATTTTTATGTTTTCCTTTGACATATTATCACTCTTACTAATTTATGGTGCTTTTGATTGCTTGAGCAACAACTAATTTTTGAAAAATATTTTATTTGCTAAATTTGTGTTCCTTAAATTTAGGGAAAGGCACATACTCCTCATCATCTTCTTTATCATCATTGTCCACATCCTCATGATCTTCACGATCATCAAGATTAATTAGTATAGTCCTATTGAACTTTTGAATAGGCTCTTTGCCGATGGATAATTTGTTGAAATTATCCAAATTGAAGAGTCAATTGATAACTATAGATTATTCCCTTTTTTATGTATATGTTGAATTCCTTAACTTGTTCGTGTTCAAAATGCTTTGATTTTCCTTTGTGAATAAACAATGTACTAACTCTTTTGATCTCTTATGGAAATTTAAGAGTAGTGCTAGATATGCTACTGAGTCCTCAAAGAAAAACAAAACTATTGAACAATTGGAAGTGTTGAATGACTTATGGAAGTATTGAACAAATTTGTACCAAATGTTTTCACTTTCGACAATTCTAAAAAATTATCCAAGGCCAAAGAGCATGTTCTAAAGTTCATCAGGACTCTACTAATCAATCTTGATGTTTATGAAGATCATGAGGACGTGGATGATGATGATGAAGAAAAAGATGAGGAGTATATGACTTCTCCAAAATTTAAGGAACACAAAGTTAGCAAACAAAATGTTATTCAAAAATCAATTGTTATTCAAGCTATATAGTCACCTTAAATTAGTAAAAGTAATAACACTAATAAAAGAAAAGGGAGAAAAGGACAATGTGGAAGAAAGAAAAAAGAAACAAAAAATCCTGCTTCTGCTCCTCCTTCTGTTGGCTCTGGTGGTGATGGTGGAAATGATATTAATGTGTCAAAAGTCTGAGTTACTAATGAGGCAGCAGGAGGTAGAAGTAGTGGTAGTACTTGAATACTTAATGAAAAAGTCCATCCCATTCAGTTAAATTTGCTTGTATGTGATAAGCAGTAAATTTAATTCTATCCCTGACATTATGTTTGTTAGGTAACCCAAAAAAATTGAAAGGCATGGAATTAAACTCACTGCTTATCATATGCAACCAAATTAAACCAAATAGGATAGACTCTTTCATTCAGTACTCTAGAACTACCACTATTTGTACCTCCTGTTTCCTTAGTAGTTACTCCAACTTGTGCAAGATTAATATTTGTTCCACCATAACCATCACCGTCAACAGTAGCAAGAGCATGAGGAGGATTATTTATTTCTATTTTCTTTTTTCCACCTCATCTTTTTATCCCTTTTCCTTTGTTAGTCTTATTACTATTACTAATTTATGGTGCTTCTATAGCTTGAACAACAATAAATTTATGAAAAACATTTTGTTTGATAAGTTTGTGATCCTTAAATTTTTGGGAAGGCACATACTCCTCAACATCTTCTTTATCATCATCGTCCACATCCTGATGATATTTACGATCATCAAAATTGAT
>DF360418.1:38610-62393 GCA_000787875.1 Solanum virginianum | reverse complement strand
ATCAACTAATCCCAATTTGTTCCTTCCAGGTAAAGCAACTCTCATTGACCTGCACCAAATTGGGTAATTTTCAATCCCCGTTAGTTGAAATGAGATGATTCGAGTTCCACTCGCATCTGCAAGAGACAAGAACAAAGGGTGATTGTAATCAATTCCAGGCCCTTGTGTGAAACCAATTGCATTTCCACTTGCATTTTCAGGCCTAGGCAGTGTTGATTGATTATCTTCCATTGTCAAGACTTTTAAGACCTTGGACTCTCTTCTTCGAACAACCTGAACAAGAACTGGTTCGACTTTAAATAAAAATTAGAATATAGAAGTAGATTGATTAGACTTTACAATCAGTCAGTCACTGTTCTATCGCACGATCTAAGATCAAAAAGAGAAGATAACATCCTAAATCCTGTAGCCTCCTATTTATAGATGTGGTGCACGACACATCGATAAACAAGACTCTACTAGACACAGTCTGTGGACATTCCGAGAATGAACTGCTCTGATATCACTTCTGTCACGACCCAACCCTGTGGGCCGTGACTAGGGCCCGAATGGGCCCCCCAAACATGATCACAAAACTGAATTACTAACAGATAACTTATATTTATAAAAATTTTGGCAGAGTTTCCTTTGTTTTACTGACTATCCCAAAATATTCCTGCATATCAGAAAATACCATCAGAGACCAAATGGAGCCAACACAATATCATATAGGCATATACGGGCTGATAAGACCGCCATGGTAGGATAAATCGCCCATCAAACACATCATGCAGGTCCTAATCAAACAGACTAGGCACAACCCACACGCGTATGTATCCACAGAACTCTAAACAAATTGACAGAACCATAGGACGGGATAGGGCCCTACCGTACCCTCGAATAATCGTATATACAAAATAACGAACAAGAATATATACCCAAAGTAAGCTTCGAAGTAAGGGGATCACTTCAACATCACAAGGATGTGGAAAATAACAAACAAGTATATATACCCAAAGTAAGCTCCAAAGTAAGGGGAGCACTTCAACAGCAGAAGGATATCCTAAGCTGGAAGGTTACCAAACTGTACGTCGGAACCTGCGGGCATGAAATGCAGCCCCCGAAGAAAGAGGGGTCAATACAAAATATGTATCGAGTATGTAAAGCAGAATGTACAAATTATAGATTAGAGTAATAACTGAAGCAAAAATATAGTAAATCGACGCATATCCAAAATATCCAAATGCTTACTTTCCCAAAATACAAATCATGCATAGGGGCACAGGAAATATAATTGCCCACCCGTCAATGGCGCCATAACACAGCATAACACCGAAAGGTTGCAAATCTCTGAATCCCCGTCACATATCACATATCAAACATAGGATAAGTGAGCCAGGCATTACGTATTACCGTCCCTGTCTCACATATCATCATACAAAAATAGCGTAAGTGAGCCAGGCGTTACATATCGCCGTTCCTGTCTCACACGCTCCAATACAGAAATAGCATAGGTGAGTCGAGCGTTACGTATCGCCGTCCTCGAACTCACATAAGTCCAGCTTAACACCAAACATCATAGAATATGCAGTGACCCAGAAGCATAGCGTATAACCATCCCTGTCCTCACTGCCAAACACAACCTAACTCTGGAGTATATCATAATGTGCACAATAATCAACCAGCCTGGGAACCGGTGAA
The DNA here is from genome assembly GCA_000787875.1 of Solanum virginianum. Lineage (NCBI taxonomy): Eukaryota > Viridiplantae > Streptophyta > Magnoliopsida > Solanales > Solanaceae > Solanum > Solanum virginianum. The sequence continues at coordinate 60,713 of DF360418.1, read as the reverse complement.
CGATATCAAAATGGGCACAAGCAGAATAGTGAGGAATCGTATGCATAAAATAATTATCATAAATCTAAAAGATAAGTAAAATAATCATATTCGAAATCAAAATAATATTTATTAAAATTTCCTTTCAAAAGTTATCATTATCACATAAAATGTAACGCGGAACCTACGACCGGTGGAGACCTATCAGTGCAACACAAACTCTTTTGACTTCTCATAATTGCAACAGGGAATTGGTACTAACGGTGGAGACCCGAACTGACCCAACTTACGAAGAACATACTAATCCTTGTTCATACAAACTCCTACGAGACATTTCAAAATGGTTGTCGAGGCAATCCGAGCTTTCTATCAAAAGTTATGAACATTTAAAATTTAAAATCAATATAGAATAAATTCTTTCAAAATTACTTAAACTTCACATATTCTTGCAACTTACCAATTTCCAAGACATAAAATTATGATTTTGATATCGTTCACCAGTTTTTAACTAAGACATGCCAAGAAGAAAGGTTAATATATATACCTCAAACACCCTCCAATTCAATCCAAATTCAAGCCAACCCAACTTATGCTTCGGATTGCCCAAGGTCTACAAATAATTCATAATAATGCCAAACAATTAGCTAACGACTTTTTAGTCATTGAATTTCAATTTTGCCCTTAATCCTACAAAAATTTGAGCAACATCTCCCCTTAAAATAAGCCACCCCGAGAATTCAACTCGGCCCAATTCATCAACAACAACAATAACAACAACAACAACAACCCAACAACATCAATAATCAATTCAAATAACAATATAACAACAATAGCTCTAATTATCGCCACTTAACCATATTTACAAAACCGGCCAACATACCAACATATACATATAGATGATTTCCAACTATTTCTTCACACTACAATGATCATAATATACCAACTAAACAACAATTCATAGTTCCAATCACAACACAACACTACATAACATATGTAAGCTACACGGCCAACACCTCCACACACACAACTCACTTCTAACATTCCATATTTCATAAATTTTCCTTCAATTTAACATACTACAAATACTTACAACCTTTGTAACACATAAAACAAGATTAAATCTTACCTTTTTTCTTCAACTTCACAAAAGGGGTTAGGGTTGTCAAAGTGAGTAATAGATGTTTTTCTTGTTCCAACAACACCTTCAGGGAATATATGTTTTTCTTGTTCCAACAACACCTTCAAGCTACTTAGGAGCCTCAATATAGTAGGTTTGTATCATCAAAATAATTTTGAAATGGAAGAAAATGAATTTTGAATTTCCAAGGAGTTGGCCGTGACTTTGTTCTTCAACTTGTTCTTATTTTTCAAGTTTTTGTTCTAAGTGAAGATGATAAAATGATAAGAAGATATTCTTACATATATATATATTTTTTGTTTTTATACAAGACTTGCCAAGTGTGTGTGGTCCACACCATACTTGGTCCAATTGGAAGTTAACACAATTCAAGTGGGCACCACCAAATTTTCTTTAAGAATCCTAAGTTTCAAAAATTTCACTTTTGGTCCCAAACTTTTCCTAATCGATCTAATGAAGGACGTACGGGTCCTAACATTAACTTAACCAAGATTAGGGTCGAATCCACAGGGAATACAGGGCTTGACTATAAGATTTCACTACTAATCATTCCTATTATCTATGACTACAATCTCTAGATGGTGGGGGGGGGGGGAGTTTGTTGTAATTCAAAGAACTTAAAATCAACACTAATTAAAATTCAGGAAAATACTCAATTTTGAGAACAACTTGGAAATTTGTGTTCACCATGGTTCGTTGACAATTATGACTATACTACGATGTGGGAAAACACTCAATTTTAGGGACAACTTGGGAATTGTGTTCCCCATGATTTGTTGACTCGATTACCCTAGGTCACATAACTACAATTGAAGAGTCGCATGCAGGATGGTAACTTAAGTTCTTCCAGCCCTCTTGTGAAGGTGAAGGTCGAATTTCACCATGGCGTGCCAACTAACCGTTACCTATTGTCCCAGTCATCCTCCCCTTGGTCAGGTTTGGTCGATTAGACGGGAACACATCAACCAAATCCTGTCATTTATTTCCCTTTTACTATTCATCACTACCTTGGTCAGGATTATGATAGCAGGTAGGGTTTGGTGTTTGGCCACCACCAAACAACATTAATCATGAAGGGAAATAGATAATACATGCAAAACCTTAATCATAAATATGCACAAAACCAAGGTCATCTCAAGTCAACTACCCATGGTTCCCACAACCCCAAGTTGTTGGTGCTTAGCTACTCATGGCTAAGGTAAAACATATAAAAATTCAAATAATTGACATAGTTGAGAGTTTCACCAATAAAAATGGAGGAGATGGGCACCAAAAATTGCAAACTCACAAGATTGATTGAGAAACAATGAGTACAAGGCAAGACTTGCAATTCCCAAAATGAGTTTTTCCAAAGAAAACACTAATCTACTCTAAAACCTAAGAAAAGCTTCAAAAATATATTAGAGTAATGGCTACTGTTCGAACTCTCTCAAAATAACCTAACTTAAACTTTTTATAGTGTGTATAAAACAACCCTAAATTTTATGCAGAAAAGACAGCTGGCATCTGATAAATTTCGCAGTTACGACTCGTAGGATGGCCTCCGAGTCGTGGTCGGGGTCTTTTATCAGGATCTTGGCATTTTAGACTAAACTGGTATGACCCATAGGTATGAGTCATTGCTTGAGCTATGACTCATATGTTGGTTTTGTAGTCTTGGTCTTCAATTTTTTTGTCTAATATTTTTGTTCTCTACTTCTTACTACGAGTCCACCTTTATGAGTCATAGTATGTCTTACGACTCATAGGTTGGGCTCATAGTAGTGACCTCTACTTGGCAGATTTTTGAACATTTGGTCTTTGATTCCAGTTATGACACCACCCTACAACTTATAATGTGAGCTATGACTCATAGGTGGGCTTGTATGGCCTCTACTTTAGCAAAATTTGCAACTTTTCTTCAAAATCATGCCAACCTAACTTCTCTGCAAGATTAACACAAAAACATATTTAGAGAACTCAGAAAATCCCTAGTTTGAGGCACCAAATGTGATGTAATTTGACAGCACATCACCTACCTTGGTACCTAAGGGCACCATCTCCCCCTTGGGAGAATACCTCTAATTCGCCCTCTTTCACCAAGGCCTTCAATTCAAGCAAAGAGGAGTCAAGATCTTATTTTGCTAAAACCTCATCAACTAATGAAAACTTAGACCCATCAACAACCACAACACAATCATCACCAACCTCTTCCAACCTAACCCCAATATAGCCTATTGATGCTACTCCCTAGCCAGCTCTTTATTACCACCATCAACATGGGTTAAGCTACCCATAGACACCCTCCTCAAAGCATCCGCCACCACATTGGATGACAGTGCACACTAATATCATAGTCTTTAGATCTAACTATATCCTTTGCCTTAAGTTGAGATCCTTTTGAGTGATGACATATTAGAGGCTCTTATGATCGGTGAAAACATCTACATACACCCTATACAAGTAGTGACACCAAATCTTTAATGCAACCACAATGGCGGCTAACGCAAGATCAGGGGTAGGATAATTTCTTTCATGTACCTTGAGTTGTCTAGAAGCATCAGCTATGACCTTACCATTTTGCATTAACACACAACCCAAACCAACACAGGAAGCATCACAATACATCACAAATTCCTCAAGTCTATCTGGTAGTGACAATATAGGAGTGGATACAAGCTTGTCTTTTAATGCTTGGAACCTCCTCCCACACTTATTGGTCCACACAAACTTAACCTTCTTTTAAGTAAATTTTGTCATAGGGGAAGCAATGGAGGAGAACCCATTTACAAACATTATATAATAACCTGCTAGGCCCAAGAAACTCCTAATATTTGATGAGGTCAATGGTCTAGGACAATTTCTAATCACAACAGTTTTCTTAGGATCCTCTTTTATACCATCCCCTGACACTACATGATCCAAGAATGCAACCTCTTTCAACTAAAATTCACACTTGTCATATTTGACATACAATTTCTCCTCTTTCAATCTCTGCAACACAATCCCCAAATGCCCCAAGTCACGCCCAAAGTCCTATTAAGGCGGACTGGCACCCATTGCCGATAAAGCTCGGGAGAACCAACCTATATCCATGTGGTTTCTATACTTATTATAAGGGAGTTCTTCATTCAACAGGCCTTTAAGAAAGTAAAATGTAATAATAAGCCAAAATAAATATGGCTAGGCCATCGGGGCCACATTGTCTAAAGTATGAGACATGACTACATTACAAGTTACATATTCTACAAAGCCTCTAGGTAAGGAAAAGTATCAGATAAGGGTCGGGACAGGCCCCGCCTCGACTAACTATACAATACAAAATTATAAGTTATAAACACACATGGCTTCGAAGCAACTTGGAGCTTGGTAACAACACCTGGATATCTTGTACTCCTACTTAGGAGGTTTACTCAGACCTATACCTACAAAATAAAATGCAAGTCCACCATATAGGACATCAGTACAATATAATGTACTGAATATGTAAGGGAGGAAATATTGTATATGAAGTAACAACTCAAGTGAAACTATGCACTGGTGTAGGATAACATACCACCTTTAGTTATACTATGGGATCATGTACTTTATGGCTAGGATTTTCATTTCACCCCTTGGGCTACCCCTAGTGATACGATCCACTCTAGCTTGGTGATTTTTCCACCCCTTGGGTTATCACCCATCAATAGGTAATATACTTTACTTTATCTTTCCATTACCTTTAAGATGATTCTTTTGGTAGTCATAATATTGGAGATATAGGACTATAGATGTAGCATGTGACATATAAATAATCAGACAAGATAATATGACAATAAAAAGAGTATGTTACACAAAAAATGGAATGTGTATGAGATGAAACAACTCGTGAACTTTATTTAGCAACAAGAACCCATGTAACTTGGTAGCCACGTATGTATGCAGATTTTAAGGTGACTATGCATGGGAGCATATGAACATGTGAAAGAGTGGAGACACAATTAATAGTTGTGTCAGAGTTGGTAAGTGTCTTTATCTGCCAAGGAAGAATCTAGATTTCATGCCAAGTAAAACGAAATCGAGTAGCCTTACATACCTAGCTGTACGACCTCGCTATTACCTCGAGATAAACTTTCCTTCCTCCAAATATTTATCTATAATATAGTAGGTTAAAAATCTAGTATTAGCAGCCAATAGATACATCTTGGCAGCCCAATCTCATAACAACACACGGGCAACAAGCGAAAGCTTGCATTCTTGCTATATCCATGTCTTTGTTTAAGGAAGTAATGGTACAGTCTCTGACCAGATACGTATCTAATCTTTCCACGTATCGATGAACTCTATTTACCATAGTAGCAACTACATCCCAATCATACCTGGCCAGGGAATTAAATGGAAGGCTATACTCTCTCACGCTTATATTACCTTGGTGGAGATTCAAGAACTTATCTGCATGGATAGACAATGTACCTGTGACCTGGGATAGCGTAAACTGCCCTGTAGACCTGGCCCTCTTGGATTGGGCCCTTTCTAAATCTCGGATCTCTAATGGCAAGTAATGGTCAAATCAATACATCTTTGAACTCTTTCCAAGCAGTTAGAGGTGCATCTATATCCTTAACTTGCTTCCAAGCTTTATACCACAATATAGCCATACCCTTCAACCTATATGTTGCTAACTCGACAACTTCTGCACCACTCACATGCATAACATCTAAAGTGCACTGAATCTAATCAATAAAGTCTTGGGGATGTTCAATAGGATCTAACCTAGTGAAGGATGGAGGGTCTAAATTAAGAATGTCACGTATCCTCATGCCAGCTGCCCTATTCGCACCACCTATACCTATAACTAGACCTTCCTATCTTTGACCTTGGCCAACAACTATACGAGTCAATAGTTGGACTGCATTTCTCAGATCCTACATGATAGCATCGATAGGTGAATCTGGGAGAATTTCACTACTTCTAAGTTTATCAGGAGCTGGAGGAGTTGGAGATATCTGTGATAAAGACTCATCTTGAGCCTCATTTTGTTATCTCACCCAACTGTATATACCAACCACCATTTCTACTTCCTTTCCTTTACCTTTGTTCTTCCTGGTTTCTGGCATACTTGCTGTACAAAACAATTTAGGAGTTAGACACAATCCACCTATTACACTCAGCTCTATGGCATGATTTAAAGAATGAAAAGAAAGTAACAACTCCTAAATGCCATATAGCCTCCTGCTTATTAATGTGGTGCACCATATATCAATAAATAAGATTCTACATAGACACAACTATGTAGACTCCCTAGGATGACCCGCTTTGATACCACTTTTGTCACACTCAAAGTCCCATTAAGTCAGACTTGCACCCGTTACCGATAAGGTTCAGGAGAACCAACCAGTATTCATATACTTTCTATAGATATTATAAGGGATTTATTCATTCAACACGCCTTTAAGAAAGTGAACAATAATAACAAGCCAAAAGGAAATGCATATGGCTAGGCCATTGGGGTTACATTGTCTAAAGTATGAGACATAACCACACTTTAAGTTACATAGTCTACAAAGCCTCTAGAAAAGGAAAAGTATCTGATAAGGGTCAGGATAGGCCTTGGCTCTACTAACTATACAATACAAAATTATAAGTTTTAGACACACAAAGCTCCGAAGCAACCTAGAGCTTGTTAACAATAGTTGGATATCTTGTACTCCTATTGGGGAGATCTACTCGGACCTGTACTTGCAGCATGAAGTGCAGGTCCCCTATAAGGGATGTAAGTATGTGATAATATACTAAATATATAAGGCAGGAAATACTGTATATGAAGTAACAACTCAAGTGAAACTATGCACTGAGTAACAACTCAAGTGAAACTATGCACTGGTGTAGGATAAGAGACTACCTTTAGTTATATTGTGGGATCATGTACTTTATGTTCTTTTAATTACTTTACCTTTACTGTATATTCTATGCACAATATGTAATACAAATAATCAGCTGATCAGTGGTAAATCTATATTGGGATAGGCCCTTGCTAGGCTTTTCTTTTCACCCCTTGGGCTACCACCCGTGATAGGATCGACCCTGGCTAGGTGATTCTTCCACCCCTCGGGTGACCACCCATCAATAACCAATATACTTTACTTTATCTTTCCATTACCTTTGAGATGATTCATTTGATGGTCATAATAATGGAGTAGTAGGACTGTAGATATAGCATGTGACATGTAAATAATCATATAAGACAATATGACAATGAAAAGAGTATGTTACACAAATAACAGAATGTGTATGAGGTGAAACAATTCATGAACTTTATTTAGCAACAAGAACCCATGTAACTTGGTAGCCATGTATATATGTAGATTTGAAGGTGACTATGGATGGGAGTATATGAACATGTGAAAGAGTGCAGACACGGTTAATAGTTGTGTCGGAGTTGGTAAGTGACTTTATGTGCCAAGTAAGAATCTAGATTTCATGCCAAGTAATACGAAATCGAGCAGCCTTACATACCTCACCGTATGACCTCGCTATTACCTTAAGATAATGATTCCTTCCTCTAAATATATATCTATAATATAGTAGGTGATAAAACTAGCATTAGTAGCCAATAGATACATCTTGGCAGGCCAATCTCATAAAAACAACACACGGGTAACAAGTGTATAATCATAAACCCAAGCGTATTCTTTCAACCTTTCCGCCTCTAATCATATTTTCTAATACACATTCTCATATACCTATTATGTGCAGCCTGTTTTAGTGCCATAATAGTCTTCCAATAGTCCACAAAGCACAACACATGACAATTCTACACAACATACAAATAGGCGGCATAACGTTACATCCCTTCCCTACATTTCAACATTGACAATTCCAACCTTGTTCCAACTTTAACCATACAGTCCCCACCATGTACACATATAAAACCAGTCCTAAAATAGTGAAAATAATATTTCTAAAGTATATGGAGAATGTGAAATAACAATCTCTGACCATCAGCCCACAAGTTCCTATTAAGAGCACAATTCCGATATTATACAAGAATTCACTTTTGCGGACTGTAAAAATGGTGCAGCAGCCTTTATACATCATTATAGAACATAGAATTATTAGGAACAATAGCCTCCCTTCATAATAAATCCAACGAAAAAGATTATATATACATCATTATAGAACCAAGACATATTAATAACAATACCGTCCTTTCATAATCAATCTAACCAAAAAGAAAAAAGCTTCCAAATAAATAAAAAAAATGTACAACAACCTTTGGAACACATGTTGTCCAACAATTTCAGCAAAGGTATAATCAGCTTAGCCTCTTATTTTTCATGAGAAACCAATACTAAACACATTAGTATTCTTACTTACCTTTACCTTGATGGTGTAGGGCTTCTCTAAGAACCCTAAAATTCTCCTTGTAGCTGCTTTGCAAGGTTAAAAAGGTGTAGAGAGAAAGCTTTGGAAAGCTGATTTTTTTTGTCTAAGTTAAATGACTTAAAGGAGCTGCTTGTAAGCCCTTTTAAAGGATTTGTTTGGCCGACTTTCTTTTAAATTTTAGGCCTTATTTTATCAAGTGAGTAATGTACCATTTTCCCCTTTTACTTGGGCCTTAAGAGACTCCAAATTGATGGGCCTTTGTTGCGCATTTTTTCCCTTTCTTTTATTTGGTTTGGGCCTAATTAACAAAGAAATTGTGATTTCTTTAGGCTCTTTTTAAATCCTTCTTGGGATTAAAACATAGTCCATTTATGATGCTTAAACATGGGCTAAAGTTACACTCTTAACACAGACTTTAGTCATAATCGAACTTGGACAAATTCGATGTCAGGTCTCATCTTCGTCTATCTAGAAAATTGAAGCTAAGCAAGTAGGTGACTCACTTGGTAGCTTCCTAAGTCCTACAAAAACCTCACTTCTCTCACTTTATTTAAGGCTATGATCTCCTCAATTTGACTTAAAACTTGTATACACTTAACCCGCTTAAGCATTAGACGTACATATCACCCTCTAATATGAGATTCAAGCACTTTTAAAAATAGGCGCTAATTTGACAAAGCCATATCATGTTTCATGTGCATAGGAAAAGTACATGTAAGGTGTGGGGTGTTACACCCCATATGCTCCAGAATGCAACCTCCTTCAACCAAAATTCATACTTTTCATATTTAGCACATAATTTCACCTCCCTCAATATTTGCAACACAACTCTCAAATGACCTATATGCTCCTCCCTACTATGTGAATAGATCAAAATACCATCAATGAAGACCACAACAAAGGAATCAACGTAAGGTTTGAAAACCCTATTCTTTAGGTCCCTGAAGATGGCTGGTGCATTGTCAACCCAAAACACATCACTACAAACTCATAATGGCCATATCTACTCTAGAAGCCTATCTTGGGAATATCACACTCCCTCACTCTTACTTGATAATACGCGAACTGAAGATCAATCTTAGAGAAGAAGCTAGGCCTTTGCAATTGGTCAAACAATTCATCAATCCTCGGAAGAGGATACCTATTCTTGATAGTGAACCTATTGACTTGCCGGTAGTCAATGCACCTTCTAAAGGACCCATCATTGTTTTTCACAAACAAACTGGACTACCACAATGTGATTTGCTAGGTCTAATGAATCTCTTCTTCAAGGCGGGAACACCAAAATCTATTTTCCTTTTCAGAGGAACACCGGGAAGGTCATTTGGGAAGGCATCAAGAAACTCATTTATAATTGGAACCGACTCTATGGAAGGAGCTTTGGGCTCTGCATCTCTAATCCTCACAAGATGATAAAGACAACCCTTAGAGATCAACTTAAGGGTTTTAATGCATGAATTGAAGAGGAAGGACTTTGGACTCAATATCTCTAACCCTCACAAGATGATAGAGAAACCCCTTAAAAATTAACTTTTGAGCTTTAATGCAACAAATGAAGCTACCCTTGACCACCACATCTTGACTTACCCACTCAAGGATGGGTTCATTAGGGAATATTATTCCACAAGATCTATTTTCGTTCAAGTAACAGATTCATTAGGGAATTAAAACTTTACCCTATAGGTTTTTCAATCAATAGAAGCATAGTAGCCATGTAATCAATCAAACTTGACCTTACGGGTTCTACAATCAATAGAAGCATAGTAGGCATGCAACTAATTCATCCCAAGAATGACATCAAAATCAACCATGTCTAATTCAACGAGATCATAGGCAACAACGTATGTAAAATGTAAATAGGACAACTCCTATAAACTTTTCGAGCAACAATATAGGCATCACTAGGAATAAACACTTCATATGACTCATGCAAAAACTCAGGGTCAACATGGAACTTTTTAGCAGTATAAAAGGTAACAAAGGAAAGAGTGACACCGGAATCAATCAAAGCATATACATCAAAGTCAAAGATTTTCAACATATCGATAATAACATAGGGAGCCTCACCAACCCCTTGCCTCCCATGTAGTGCATAAACCCATTTGTGCCTTTGGGCACCACCTTGAGGACCATCTCTACCCAATGGGACCTCATCCGCACCCCGGCCTTTGCCATGGTTTCTTAGAAAATCCACCTTCTTGTGACCAAGTTCCCTACATTCAAAGCATGCATTAGAACTTTCTAACATGGGCCTCCATGGCTCCTTCAACATTTAGGGCACACATCAATAGGAGCCACCCCTCAACACCTTGAGGCCTAGGGAAGTTATTGGCAGACCCCCTATTAGTAGCATGGGAAGACCATTGGCCTTGATAAAATTTAGCACCCTTTTGGAATTTACCCTTAAATCGAGCCCTCTTGGCCTTATGCCCCTTTCTCTTCCTCAATTTCTCCTCCTCCATTTGCTCAGCATAGGTCATCAATCAAAATAAGTGCATATCATTAATTAGCATTGCGATGCCCCTTTCTCTTCCTCAATTTCTCCTCCTCCATTTGCTCGACATAGATCATCAACCGAGAGAAGTCTATGTCACTAATTAGCATGGTGGATTAACATTCTTCACTTACCAAGTCGGAGACCCCCATCATGAACTTATTCATCCTAGATCAAGGATCGACCACCAGATGAGGAGCATACATTAAAAGTTGATTAAACTTAAGAGCATACTCCCTCACACTCATAGCATATTATTTCAAGTTCATGAACTCTACCATCTTAACTTCCCTAAGATAAAAAGGGAAAAATCGATTAAGGAAAGCCAATTTGAATTCCACCCAAAGCACCACATTACCAATTCCCTTCTCATCATTCCATTGATCATACCTTATTTGGGCTACCCCTTTGAGTTGGTACGCTATGAACTCCTCCTTTATATTCGACGTAACACCCATGATATTCAAGATCTTGTAGACTTCATGACCATGGCATAAAACGATCTCCATTGGAAATTTTGACTACACTATTGAGTTTGAACGTCATTTCCGATCAGATTTCATATATGGATTGTAGTTTTTCAACTTTGGATGAGGTTAGAGCATCGAATTTAAGTTCAAGAGGCTGCTAAAAATGCTGAAATGGGTGGCATATTATTGCAGATTCGTCTCAAATTTTCCCCAAACTTTGAGCTTTGATTTCTCTCTCATTTTTGGTCCGATTAGAGTGATTTAAAAGGCTAAGTTGTATAATTTTCTGAGATGAATAACTTGGGAGCTTCAGAAATTGATTTTGGTGCATCATTTAAGGTAAAAATTGTTGATTTGCTGCTGCGTTATTATTATTTCCAAAAACTTTATCATGCGATTTCTTCCTCATATTAGCTCAATTTTTAAACAGTTTTTGCTACTAAATTTCTTATCATTTAGGGAACATTTTCATGTAAAAATTTCCAAATTCTGATGATATGTTCTGGTGATGAAATTTTTTGGACCATTTTACCCCTTTCACCCGAATTAATTAATTTTAGTGTCGTTAGGTTCATTATATAATTATGATGCTATAATTGAATAGATTTTGGTGAATTAGGATGTCATAGAAAGGGGAAAAGCTTTGGAATTGACGTGATTGGAGACTTTATATAAGGCAAGTGTGATTCTCGGGATTAGGGGCTCTTCTTGGCTAGATTGGAGGAAAATTTGAATTGTTGGGAGTGTTATGTGAATTGCCTAGAATGTCTATAAATATTATTGGTAGGGATTCAGGTTTGTATTTGAATGTATAAGCATCGATGTTGGCTTAAAGGTATGCCATCGAATCAAATTTATGAATGTTGTTGAATGATGAAAAATATAGTTATTATTGTTGTATTGCCTTTCAAATTGGTTGTTGATGTTGTTAAGTTGGTTGTTGTTGTTGTTGCTAATTGATTTGGCCGAGTTGAATTCTCCGGGTGGCCTATTTTCAGGGAAAATGCTGCCCAAATTTCTGTAGAATTAAGGGCAAAGTTAGAATTTAATGCTCAAAAAGATTTTAGCTAATGGTTGGCATTTTATGACTTGTTGTAGACCTTGGGTAGCCTGAAGCATAAGTTGGATTTAGCTTACATTTGGATTATATTGGAGAGCGTTTGAGGTATGTAAAGAAACCTTCCTTTTTGGCATGCCTTAGTTAAAATAGGCTATGATACGAGCCTCGAGAAAACTCTATTCTTGTAATCTGGGCATGTTTATGATCACCATTTGTTCCTTGGTATTCTTATGTTAATATATCATAACTTTGATCCTTATGTCCTTGGAATTCCTAAGTTGCAAAGGGTATATAAAAGCTGGTTAGTTTTAAAAGAACTTATTCTTTAATGATTCTAAAACAACAAGCACCCATAACTTTTACAGAAAAGCTCATTATATGAAAGCTGATTAGTGTTAAAAGACTTATTCTTTAACGATTCCAAAATTACAAACACCCATAACTTTTACAGAAAAGCTCATATTGCTTTGAAATTCTCGTAGGAGCTTGTATGATCTAGGATGAGTATGTTCTCCATAGGCTGGGCTATCTCGGGTCTCTACCCATTCGTGGGTCCTGCAATGCTCTTTTATGCAATTTTCATAACTTTTGAAAGAATATGTAATAATTATCTTCTCCATATGCTGGGCCAGCTCGGGTCTCCACCCGTCCGTGGGTCCTGCGATGCCCTTTTATGTAATTTCGATAACTTTTGAAAGTATATGTAATAATTATGCTTTCGATTTCAAATATGACTATTTTACTTATCTTTTGGATTTATGACAATGATTTTAAGCATATGATTACTTATTACTCTGGTCATTCCTACTACTATGATTTCGTTCGTTGATCCTCGGGCTGGTTGGTTGCTATACACATTAAGATATTCTCCGGTGTTATGCTGTGTTTATGGTTCACCGAGCTTCTCGTTCGAGGGTCGAGTTCCACTATCATTGGGTGTTATGCTGTGTTTGGCATTATGCTATGTTGTGATATGTGATGGGGATTCAGAGAGTCAAAACTTTCTGATGTTATACTGTGTTATGACGCCATTGACGAGCGGGCGACTATACTTCCTGTGCCCAATGTATGATTTGTATTTTGGAAGTAAACATTTTAATATTTTAGGATATGTATTTACCTTCCATACTTTTGTTTTGATTATTAATCGGGGGTTGCGTTTCATGCCCACAGATACCGACATACAGCTTGGTGATCCACCAGTTTAGGATACCCTTTTGCCATTTGGAGTATTCCCCCTATTTTGGAGTCTACCTTTGTTATATATTCATTTATTGTATTGTATATATTTGTTCAGGGGTACGGCGGGGCCCTGTCTCATCCTATGATTCTGTTAGTTTATTTAGAGGTTTGTTGATATATGTACGTAGGTTGTGCCTAGTCCATTCAATTAGACTTGTATGATGTGTGTGTTACGCAGTTTAACCGATCATGGTAGCCTTGTCGGCTCGCATATGTATATATGTTGTTTTGTTGTCCTTGTGTGGCCTTTGTTGGTGTTTTCTGAGTGCAGGGTTATTTTGGATAGTTCGTAAAACAAAGGAAACTCTGCTGAATTTTTATTAAATTTATAAATTTGAAACATAGCCTTACCTCGTTGGCTTCTGTTCTATTCGGGGATGTGTTTGATAGGATCTGAGGCAGTGTTTAGGTGCCTAATCTGAGCTCTAGTCATGGCCTATAGGGTTGGGTCGTGACAGAAGTGGTATCAGAGCTGTTTGTCCTCGGAATGTCCACAGACCGTGTCTAGTAGAGTCTTGTTTATCGGTGTGTTGTGCACCACGTCTATAAACAGGAGGCTATAAGAAATCTAGGATATTATTTTTTTCTTTCTAATCTTAGATCCTGCGATAGAGCTGCGTTATTAGGTGACTCTTTTCTGACAAAATGTTCTATTTTCAGTAATGCCTCCTAGGAAGACCACAGCTACCCAGAAGGGCAAGTCTGCAGTGGTAGGTGAGACCAGTCGAGCCCGAGTGACTACTAGGGTTCATGCCCAGAGTGAGCCAGATATTGTACTCCCGATAGCTAGTTTGGCTACACCGCCAGTGTTGGAGGGAGTTGGACCATCAGCAGCTGCAGGTGTGGGGGTGGGTTCAATGCCAGCTCCCGAGGTTCAAGTGCCAGAGACTCCATCCCCTCAGCTAGGTGTAGAGATTGGGGACATATGATAGGCGGTCCAGCTATTGACCCGAATAGTAGCAGGACAGGCCCATAGACAGGGCGTAGGCAGTGATCAGGTAGGCTGCCATGATAGTTCGAGGGCTCGTTATTTTCTAACATGCAGCCCACTAGAGTTCTTCGGGTCTAAGCCCGTAGAGGACCCTCATGAGTTTGTCCGATAGATGCAACGAATCCTGCGATAGATTAGTGCATCTGAGACAGAGTCAGGTGAGCTGGTGTCCTACCGGTTGCACGACATAGCAGCAAATTGGTATGAGTCATGGATGTCGTCCATTGGTGAGAATGCCCCTCCAACCGTTTGGAGTGAGCTTACTCAGGCTTTTTTGGCTTATTTTCTGCCTCCGGAGGTGAGGCGAGCCAGAGTAGACAGATTCCTACTGTTGAAGCAGCAGGGCAGGCTAGTCAGGAAGTATAACTTGGAGTTTGATTTACTGGCCAAATATGCACCTACATGTGTTGCTGACATGACTAACCAGATGCACCTATATATAGTGGGGTTGGACCAGTATTATGTTAATAGTTGCTTTGTTATGGCAGCCCAGACTGGTATGGATATTACCCATATTCAGGCCCACACCCAGGACATAGAGGACTGATGCAGGGGGTGCCAGCCTGATAGGGTTGATGATAGGGGCCAGCCCAAGAGGGCCAGATCATCTGGGTATTGAAGGGATTTTCGAAGCAGGCAGCCTCAGCAGCAGTAGAGCAGACATCCTCCCCAGTCAGTATGGGGTACACCCCCGCAGTTCACTAGAAGGAGATCAGAGGGCATAGGTTATTCAAGGGCAGGCTCGAGTTCTAGGGTTTCAGGCTTACAGTTTGACAGAGGCTCCAACAGTCAGATGAGATCACCCAGACCTCTGTGTTCTTACTGTAAGAGACAACACCTTGAGAAATTCTTTCGCACCACTAGTGCTTGCTTTATGTGTGGCCATTAGATGAAAGACTATCCAATTCGAGGTGGTACAGGCAGATCAGCTCAGTCTACCGGGTCAGCTAGTGGTTCATCTTCTTCCTCGGTAGCTATGCACCCTGCAGGGCAAAGTATACCAGCATCAGTAGGCCGAGGTGGAGTTCCTGGGTCTAGTGGTCCTTCAAACTGCATTTATGCATTGGCTAGCCAGCAGGACCAGAAGGCGTCGCCAAATGTCATCACAGGTATATACCGCATCGCCGAGGGGTAAATTTATTTCATACCTCAAGGCAAGAAAAATGAACAGAAAAGGCTATATTTATCATCTGGTCCATGTACATGATTTAGAGGCAGAGGTACCGACTTTTCAGTCAGTCCCAGTCATTAATGAATTCTCAGATGTATTCCCAGATGAGCTTCTAAGTCTTTCTCCCGAGCGGGAGATAGAGTTTGCTATAGATCTACTGCCAGACACTCAATCTATTTATGTTCCTCCGTACAGAATGGCACCAACAATATTAAAGAAATTGAAAGAATAGCTGAGAGATCTATTGGAGAAGGATTTTATTCAGCCTAGTACGTCACCCTAGGGAGCTCCAATATTATTTGTAAGGAAGAAAGATGGATCGCTGCAAATGTGCATTGATTATCGACAGTTAAATAAGGTAACAATAAAGAATAAATACCCCCTCTCTAGGATTGATGATTTGTTTGACCAGTTGCAGGGATGTAAATGTTTCTCAAAGATAGACCTGCGGTCGGGTTACCACCAGGTATGAGTATGGGAGGAGGATATTCCCAAGACAGCGTTCAGGACCTGGTATGGGCATTATGAATTCAGGGTTATGTCTTTTGGGCTGACAAATGCTCCGGCAGTATTCATGGATCTTATGAATTGGGTATTTAGACCATTCTTAGATATGTTCATGATCATATTTATTGATGACATTCTAGTTTATTCTCGATCAGAAGAGGAGCATGTAGATCATTTGAGGACAGTGCTTGGCACACTTCAGCACCAGAAATTATATGCTAAATTTTCTAAATGTGAATTCTGGCTGTCTTCAGTGGAATTTCTAGGGCATATTATAGGAGCTGACGGCGTTCGGGTGGATTCCCCAAAGATTGAGGTCGTAAAGAATTAGCCTAGTCCTGTGACACCGACAGAGGTGCATAGCTTCCTTGGATTCACTGGTTATTATCGGAGATCTATGGAGAAATTTACTTCCATTTCAGTGCCTTTGATAAGGCTAACTCAGAAGGGAGCGAAATTTCAGTAGTCTGGTGCTTGTGAGCGTAGTTTCTAATTGCTGAAGGAGAAGTTGACTATGGCTCCAGTCCTGAGTCTTCCTGAGGGTGCAAATGGATATGTGATTTATTATGATGCCTCTGGTATTGGTTTGGGGTGTGTGTTGATGCAACGCGGCAAGGTGATAGCTTATGCTTCCCGGTAGCTCAGGAAACATGAAAAGAATTATCCTACTCAAGATTTAGAGCTAGCCGTGGTGATTTATGCTATAAAGATGTGGAGACATTACTTATATGGGGTTCACGTTGATATTTCTACTGATCATAAGACCCTCCAGTACATTTTTAAACAGAAGGAGCTGAACTTGCGGCAGCGGAGGTGGTTAGAGTTACTGAAAGATTATGATGTTGATATTTTCTACCATCCTGGGAAAGCTAATGTTGTGTCATATGCACTTAGCTGCAAGTTCGTGGGTAGTTTAGCGAACATGCCTTCAGAGAGGACAAAGATGATCCTCGATATTCATCAGCTGGCTAGCCTTGGAGTTCGTTTGGCTGTATGTGGAGATGTTGGGGTTTCTGTTCAAGGTATGGCTGAATCCTCCATTACAAAAGAGATTAAGCTAGCGTCAGTATGAGGATCCTATTCTGGTACAATATAGAGACACCGCCCTTGAAAAGGAAAGGCCCCCGTTCAAACTTACCTTCGATGGAGCATTATTACACAGGGGCAGATTGTGTGTACCTGATGTTACGAGTTTGTGGTGATAGGTTATGGGCGAGGCATATTATGCCCACTATTCCATTCATTCAGGGTCAACAAAGATGTACCATGATCTCAGATGTTTATATTGGTGGGAGGGTATAAAAAGAGACATAGCAGAGTTCATCGCTCAGCATTCGAATTGCTAGCAGGTTAAGATTGAGCACCAGAAGCCTGGTGGGCTATTGTAGGAGATAGAGATACTGGCATGGAAGTAGGATATCATTAATATGGATTTTATTACAAGCTTACCTTGCACTCCATGGAGGTATGATTCCGTTTGGGTTATTGTTGATCGATTGATGAAATCACCCCATTTTCTTCTGGTTCAGACTACCTACTCAGTTGAGGATTATGCTAGGCTTTATATTAGGGAGATTGTGTGACTTCATGGTGTTCCCATATCTATTATCTCTAACAGAGGTGCCCAGTTCATGGCAAATTTCTGGAGATTATTTCAGGCAGGCTTGCGGACACAGATGAGTCTCACTATAACATTCTATCCCCAGTCTGATGGACAGGCCGAGTGCACTATTCAGACATTGGAAGACATGTTCCGGCCCTGTGTTATTGATTTTAGAGGTAGCTGGGATGATCATTTGTCGTATTTGCTTATAATAACAACTACCACTCCAGTATTCACATAGCACCTTGTAAGGCATTGTATCACAGGAAGTATAGGTCCCTAATTGGTTAGTTTGATATTGAAAAGATTGAGTTGATTGGCTTGGACGTGGTTTAGCAGGCAATGAATAAGGTGAAACATATTTGAGAGCAGTTGTTAGCGGTTCAGAGTCAACAGAAATCATATACAGATAATCACCATCAACATTTAGAGTTTTAGATTGGTGATTGGGTATTCCTTAAAGTTTCACCTATGAAAGGTGTTATAAGGTTCAAGAAGAAAGGAAAGCTCAGTCTGAGATATATTGGGCCATATCAGATTGTCCGTAGGATAGGCAAGGTTGCCTATGAATTAGATCTGCCAGCTGATTTGAAAGTGGTACACCCGGTATTCCATGTTCGTATGCTTTGTAAGGGTATTAGTAACCCATCCAGAATCTTCCCTATGGATAATATCCAGGTCACAGAAGAACTATCTTATGAAGAGCGGCCCATAGCCATATTGGATCATCAGGTGAAAAAGTTATGAAATAAAGATGTGGCTTCTGTTAAAGTGCTATGGCAAAACAATAACCGAGAGAAAATGACTTAGGAAGCTGAAGAGCATATGAAGAAGAAGTATCCTCACTTGTTTTCAATGCCTATAGGTAATTCAATCTTTTGCTTGACTTTGTTCCTTGATAAATAAATTATTGATCAATGAATGTATTGTTGTGATAGTTGAAAAGGAAACTCCACAAAATTGTTTGTATGGCTCGTAAAGTTGGTTTAACATTCGAGGATGAATGTTCTAAGAGGGGAAAGATGTTAGAACCCATATTTCATGCATTAGAGCAATTAGGAAATGGGACCCACATTGGTATAAAATGATCTCTGTTGGAAATGTCAACTACACCATTGAGTTCGAAATGTTATTTTCGATAAGATTTCATATATGGATTGTAGTTTTTCAACTTTGGATGAGGTTGGACCATTGAATTTAAGTTCGAGAGGCTGCTAAAAATGTTAAAACAGGAAGGTGATGTGGCCCAATCAGGTTCTGCCATATGGCAGACCCGATTCTCAGCTTTTAAATCTGCATATTGTTGCAGATTGGTCTTAATTTTTCCCCAAACTTTGAGCTTTGATTTCTCTCTTATTTTTTGTCCGATTGGAGTGATTCGGAAGACTAAGTTGTATAATTTTCTGAGAAGTTGTACTTGGGAGCTTTAGAAATTGATTTTGGTGCATCATTTGAGGTAAAAATTACTTATTTGCTGTTGCATTGTTATTATTTTCGAAAACTCTATCATGCAATTTATTCCTCATATTAGCTCCATTTTTTAAATGGTTTTCACTACTGAATTCCTTATCACTTAGGGAATATTCATGTAAAAAATTCTAGATTCTGATGATATGTTCTGGTGACAAAATTTTTTGGACCATTTTACTCCTTTCACCTGAATTAATTAATTTTAGCATCGTTAGGTTCGTTATATAATTATGATGCTATATTTGAATAGATTTTGGAGAATCAAGATGTCAAAGAAAGGAGAATAGCTTCGGAATTGACGTGATTGGAGACTTTATATAAGGCAAGTGGGGTTCTCGAGATTAGGGGCTCTTCTTAGCTAGATTGGAGAAACATTTGGACTGTTGGAAGTGTTATATGAATTGCCTAGAATGTCTTTATATATCGTTGGTAGGGATTTGGGTTTGTATTTGAATGTATAAGCATCGATGTTGGCTTATACTATCAAACTACCCACGTGGAGAAGAAAGATGATCAACTTGGGCACCGGTTCCTACATACTGATATCATGTAGACAAGAAAGCATCGATGTTGGCTTAAAGGTATGCCGTCGAATCGAATTTATGAATGTTGTTGGATGATGAAAAATAGAGCGATTATTGTTATATTGCCTTTCAAATTAGTTGTTGATGTTGCTAACTTCCTTTTCGGCATGGCTTAGTTAAAATAGGCTATGATACGAGCCTCGAGGTAACTCTGTTCTTACAATCCGGGCATGTTTATGATCCGCATTTGTTTCTTGGTATTGTTGTGTTAATAAGTCATAACATCGATCCTTATATCCTTGGAATTCCTAAGTTGCAAAGGGTATATGAAAGCTGATTAGTTTTAAAAGAACTTATTCTTTAACGATTCTAAAAATACAAATTCTCATAACTTTTACAGAAAAGCTCGGATTGTTTTGAAATTCTCGTATTAGCTTGTATGATCTAGGATGAGTATGTTCTCTATAGGCTGGGCCAGCTCGGGTCTCCATTTGTCCTTAGGTCCCGTGATGCCCTTTTATGTAATCTTGATAACTTTTGAAAGAATATGTAATAATTATTCTTTCGATTTTAAATATAACTATTTTACTTATCTTTTGGATTTATGACAATGATTTTATGCATATGATTACTCACTACTTCGGTCGTGCCTACTACTATGATATCGTTTGCCGGTTCCCAAGCTGGTTGGTTGTCGTGCGCATTATGATATACTCTAATGTTATACTGTGTTTATGGTTCACCGAGCTCCTCGCTCGAGGGTCGGGTTTCATTTTCATTGGGTGTTATGCTGTGTTTGGCGTTATACTGTGTTGTGATATATGATGGGGATTCGGAGATTTTAAACTTTCTGGTGTTATGCTATGTTATAGCGCCATCGACGGGCGGGCGTTCATATTTCCTGTGCTCTATGCAAGATTTGTATTTTGAAAGTAAACATTTTAATATTTTTGGATATGTATTTACCTTCCATACTTTTATTTCGATTATTACTCAGATTTATATGCTGTATCTTCTGCTTTGCATACTCAGTACGTATTTCATATTTACCCCCTTTTTCAAGGGCTGCGTTTCATGCCCATAGGTATTAACATACACCTTGGTGATCCACCAGTTTAGGACACCCTTCTGCTATTTGGAGTGCTCCCCCTATTTCAGAGCCTACTTTTGGTATATATTCATTCGTTGTATTGTATATATTTGTTCAGGGGTACAGCGGGGCCCTTTCTCGTCCTACGATTTTGTCCGTATATTTAGAGGTCTGTGGGTATATATATGTGGGTTGTGCGTAGTTCGTTTGACTAGACATGTATGATGTGTGTGTTGGGTGGTTTAACCCGCCATGGCGGCCTTGTTGGCCCGCATATGTATATATGTTGTTTTGTCGGCCCTGTGTGGCCTTTGTTGGTATTTTTTGAGTGCAAGGTTATTTTGGATAGTCAATAAAATAAAGGAAACTCTGTCAAAATTTTATTAAATTTATAAACTTTAAACATAGCCTCGCCTCTCGGCTCCTATTATATTCGGGGATGTGTTTGATAGGATCTGAGGCAGTGTTTGGGTGCCTAATCCGGGCTCTAGTCATGGCCCATGGGGTTGGGTCGTGTCACATAGTCTTCTATTCATAGTCATGGCATGCTTTACAATAATGAATAGGATACTAATCGACGTTGTGTGTTGGACTCGGAGGATCTATCAACCTAGTGCTCTGATACCAAGTTTGTCTCAACGTAAAATGGGTTTCAGCGACGTTGTGTGTTGGACTCGGAGGATCTATCAACCTAGTGCTCTGATACCAAGTTTGTCACGATCCAAACCTAGGGCCTAGATGTAACATGGCGCAAGGGGAACCCGAAAGGACCCCAAGGAAGCCTCTTAGAACATCATTACACATCCTTTGTCGCGAAAGCAACAAAGCAAGCATCAAGAGATAATAAAGTGGGCCAACTGAGGCTAAGGGAAAGCACTTTTATGTCATATACATCAAGAACAATAGACTCAAGGGTCTTAGCACAGATACATAATATGTCCAGTAAACACCTCTAAAACATAGATAAGAGCGGGGGCCAAGAAAAAGCAACTGGGCTCACCCTCATAGTCAAAATAGATC
>DF360418.1:7897-38586 GCA_000787875.1 Solanum virginianum | reverse complement strand
TGGGCTCACCCTCATAGTCAAAATAGAACATAAAGAAGTATGTCTCAATACATAATAAGATCAACATAGACTAAGGTCCCCGAAGTGGAGGACTTGCCAACTAGCTTGAGTACTATCAAACTACCCACGTGGAGAAGAAAGATGATCAACTTGGGCACCGGTTCCTACATACTGATATCATGTAAAATCAGCAACAAGCTTGAGTGAAACTGTACTAGCCACATTGGTGGAAATGCTAAGCGGGGTTCTGGTTCTTACAGGGTGATATCATGTAAGCACAGAGTATGCGTTAGTACATTTGAATGTACTAAGTATGTAGGATGCAATGCAACAAGAATTAGGCATCATAGTCAAAATGCATAATAATAGACAATAGGGATAATATAATTATTTGACATGTATGATCAATGTAAAAGTAAAACATGCTTAAGTAACTCATGCTCATATAGGATATTATATGTGTAGAATAGACCAAGCTAGATTTTCAAGGTACAAATCCCTTGGTTGGTTGATGATGCTTTCACCCCATCACCCTGTCATTCATATCATATCTCATGCTTTGGACCTTCATCTCCTCAAGAAATCACATCCGAAGATTTTATCAAACATTTAGAGGGTGTTTAATGCTAGTATAAAACCATGAAACATAGAGATGAAATCATGCATGAAAATTCATCATAAAACCATCAATCAACACCTTGCAACACCCTCTAGCAAATATATCAAAACCCCTCCTCAATCTTACAAGAGATCAAAGATTTATAGCTCCAAACAAAAGCAGTCACATTTTCACATAGCTTTAACATAGTGTGCAGTGAATTTCATATGTGATTTGGGCTAAACAAAAGCAGTCACATTTTCACATAGCTTTAACATAGTGTGCAGTGAATTTCATAATGAGCAAGACCCATTTGTAGATCAACTTTAAATCATGAAATTTGAGTAAAAGGAGACTTAGGTATCATGGGTGAAATGAACTCATGAAAGAAACCCACATAGCTTAGCTTGGAAATGAACTTGGTGAAGATTGGAGATTGAGACTTGAAGCATAAAGAAAAACCTTGAAGGAAAAAATTAGTTCGTGATGAGGGTTTAAGACTTGAATTTTTGAGTAAAAATATGGTTGTGCTTTAGTGAGTATTGGGGAATGTTTAGGATGATATGATGGTGAAATATGGCTAAGTATAGATAAAAATACATTTGGTAACACTTAGGCCCTAGACCCAAAATCATTAGACCGAGATAGAAATCACTGGAAAAAAAATACACAAGTCCACGTCTGGTCCGCGATGCGGACTTATCACGAAGACCAAATTAACACATGTTTGTGATAGCTACACATCACGGTACTATCGGGAATTGATTCTTGATAAGAAAACTTATGAAAAATGAAATTGCTAACCGTTTGTTCTTAAATTAGGGTCAGACCCCTTTTCCTTTAATTTTGACCCCTTGAACAAGAATCTGAAGTTAGATTTTCGATATCACACATGGATCTTGAGTTATAAGCATTCTGTGGCACCATTTCAGGCACTTTTTGGGGTCCGTTCACCGACCCAATTATCCTATTTTGTTTAGGACATGTATTTTAAACATTATAAATAGGTTTTTAGGTGAATATTCTAGGAGAGTTTGAAGAGTTAGTAGAAAAAAGTGAGATAGAGTAGAGAAAACGTTGGAGAGTTTTGAGAAACACTTATACACATTAAGTGAGATAGAGTAGAGAAAAATGTTGGACTGTTTTGAGAAACACTTGTACACATTGATTTGATCTTCTAGTTCTAATCTTGTGATTCTCTTTGAAGCTTGTATTTACTTATGCTTAATTCAATTGTGTAAGTTCTCTATTAAGTTATTAAAATTCATAAGTCCAGGATCTATACAAATCCTATGTAGATAAATCCACACCTAGGATTATGGGAACCGTGAAGAAATAATAAGGTAAAACTTGATAATTCATAATTATTGAAAAGTGTGCATGCATGTATTAATTAACTCTCTTAATTTTGCATGTTTTGTAGTGTTGGCCAACATTAGAACCCACCTAGTGTTACTGACTTGACAAAGGTATTAATGGATAGAAAAAGAAATTAATTATCAGCGATTGGATTGATGTGTTCTCATCTAATCAATCGAACTAGGCCAAGGGGAGGTTGTACTGGCACAATAGGTAAGGCTTAGTAATGTCACACTTCAGAGATGAGCCAAGTCACATAGTAAAATTTGCATCTCGCCTGGGCCAAAGAGTTTGGTGAACTTAAATTACCATCCTACAGTCATGTCCCAAGCCTAGGGGCTAGACGTGACTAGCAAATAGGGAACCCGAATGAACCCCAAACAAGCCTCATAACAAATCATTACACATCCTTAGCTGCGGAAGCAAGTAAAGTGAAAATAAGAGATAAGCATAAACAAAGGGAAATGGGACTAAGGGTAAACTTCAATACCATAAACATCAAGAAACAAGAGAGTCAAGGCTTATAGCATAGATATATAACATGTCCAATAACATCTCTACTACATAGATAAGAGCGGGGGCTAAGATAAGCAACCAGACTCACCCTCATAGTCAATACATATGTAAGAGAAAGATAGTCTGTGAACATAGAATGAGATCATAAGCAACATCCCTAGAATGGATGACTCAAGAACAAGAATAAATGAAACTGTACTAGCCACGTGGGTGGAGATGCTCAAGCGGGGCTCCGATTTCTACATGGTAATATCATATAGGCATAGAGTATGCATTAGTACGTCTGAATGTACTAAGATTGTGGGTGGAGATGCTTAAGCTGGGCTCCAATTTCTACATGGTAACATCTTCTCTAATTAGTATGTTTGAATGTACTAAGTTTGTGGGATGGAATGAACCAAAATATAGGCATCATAGTCAAAATGCATAGAGATAAGCAATAGATAGCATAGTAACAATATGGGTTGTATGATCAATGCTCAAGTAGAATATGCTTAAATAGAACATAATATATGTTTAAGAAGAGACCACTATCTATTAATGGATCATCACACCCTACCACCCTTGGTGACCACAGTACGAACCCCCCGATAGCTTACCAAGTTACAAACCCCTCGATAGGTTGGTGGATCGTTGCACCCTACCACCCGTGGTGCCAAAGTACAAACCCCCCGATAGGTTAGTGGATTATCGCACCCTTCTACCCATGGTAGCCGAGTACAAACCCCCCGATAGGTTGATAGGTGCAAACCCCCAATAATGTTACCCAGTGTGCTTCACCATCATTTCATCAAAATAAAGTCATCGCATACATACATCACTTCCATGTCGTTTTATCATCATTCCAATATCATTTAATCATTATATACTCATTCAACTCAGAAGACATGCATTGGACCTTCAATTCCTCAAGAATCCATAACAGGTCATTTTATCAAACACTTAGAAGGTGTGTAGTGCTAGTGTAAACCATGCAATTCAAGAATGAAATCATGTTAGAAAATTCAATGTAAAACCTTCAATAGATACTTGGTAACACCCTCAAGCAATATACATCAAAACCCTTCATCATCTGCTAGAAAATTCAATGTAAAACCTTCAATAGATACTTGGTAACACCCTCAAGCAATATACATCAAAACCCTTCATCAAATCTTACAATAGACCTTAGTTTCCTAGCTCAAAACATAGCAAAACAGTCATAATTTCATAACCCCCAACATAGTGTGCAATGATTTTCATAATAATTAAAACCTATGAGTAAATCATTTTTAAATCATGCAAAGTTAAGTAAAAGGAAGCTTGGGTATCATGGGTGAAAGGAACCCATGAAAGAAACCCACATACCTTAGCCTTTGGAGAATCCTTGAAGAAGGTTGAAGATAGAGACTTGAAACATGGTTTAATTCCTTAAGATTTAGAGAGGGTTTTGGCACTTGAATCTTGACAGAAATATAAGCCTAAGTGTTAGTGTGAGTATTGGGAATGTCTTCTATGATATGAAGGCAAAATATAGCTAAGTATAAGTATTTTCTCGTGTTGGAAGGCTTAGGCCAAAGGATTAAAAGTCTTGGACTGAAATGAAATCACTAACACAAAAATAAGGCAGTGCGCGTCGTGGAAGGAACGCATAGAACCACTGGAAATTGCAACTTTGAAATTCGAAATTTTTAATCCTTTGCTCTAAAATTGGGGTTAGACCCTTATCTCTCTAAATTTGATCCCCTGAACAAGAATATGAAGTTGGATTTTCAAAATCATGCACGGATTTTTAGATATATGGAAATTACAATTCTGGGCACTTCCGAGGCACTTTTTGGGGTCGTTACAATATCTCCTCCTTGGGAACATTCATCCCCGAATGTCAAAGAATATGAGAAGAGTTATCATGAACAAATCGGTCCCAACAAGAATGCAACAATACATTTAAAACACCATTTTCAATACATCAACATAAGTGTCAAAAATCATCGTGAACTTGTTAACATGAACATGGATGCATACAAATGACATAGGAACTGAAACATAAGGCTTGGAATCATGAAAGGACTTGACATATCATCATAAGCTTGAATAGAAATGAAAGAGATATGGACATTGTTCCTCCATGCCCGCTCCTCGAGAGACACTTTCGATTAGAAGAACCATCCAAAGAGCCTTAACGAACATCACATCCTTAACAATCAAATTCTTCCACCCTTCCATCCAATATCTCCACCGAGACCTCTTCCTAAGTCAACTTATCCTCCACAACACCCATAACCTCAAAGAGGTTCAGCACCAGAGTCATCAACATATCCCCTCAACCTAGAAGCATGAAGAACCAGACAAACCATCACGATACACATAGGCAACTCCTATTCGTATGTAGCCTTGCCAACCATCCTCAACACTCTAAGAGGACCCATAAGCAATAAACTCAATTTCCTTCTTACCAAAAACAAACCTCACTCTTTATGACTGAAACATTCAAATAGACCCCATCACCGACTTTACTTCAAGATCCCTCCGTCTCACATCGTCATAAGACTTTTCACGATTTTTGGGCTGCCTTAAACCTTTCCCTAATCAACCTTATCTTCTCCATAGCATCCATAAGAAGATCTAGACATAATAAGGCCATCTCTCCCACTCATGAATGTATAATTTCGCATACTCTTCGACATCATATGCAGTCTTAACCAGTAGAAAGTGAACCAATTCCGTCACCCTACCAATACACATCTCTCAATCTCTATACATTTGGTAGAACTGGGGTAAATAGGGTAAGAAGAGTTACGGGCCTCATCAAGGATCTTCCCCACCAAACCATCAACACAAGGTACACACAACCTACCTTGGTACCTAAGGGACCCATCTCCCCCTTGGGAGAAAACCTCCACCTTACCTTCTTTCACCAAGGCATTCAATTCTAACAAGGACGGATCAAGATCTTGCTTTGCTCTTAGCTTATCAACCAACGAAGATTTAGAATCATCACCACCAACAACATCACCATTATCAACCTCTTCCAACCTAACCCTAATTTATCCAACTGATGCACCTCCCTAGCCACCTCTTTTATAACCACCATCATAATGAGCTAGGCTACCCATAGACACCCTACTCAAAGCATCCGCCACAACATTAGTCTTACCAGGATGATAATGCACACTCATATCATAATCCTTAAGAAGTTCTAACCACCTCCTTTTTCTCAATTTAAGATCCTTTGGGTGAACAAATATTAGAAACTCTAGTGGACGGTAACTATAACAACATACACCCCATACAACCAATGATGTCAAATTTTTAAAGCAAAAGCCCCGGTAGCTAACTCAAGGTCATAGATAAGATAATCCTTCTCTTACATCTCAAATTGTCTAACAACATAGGCTATCACCTTGCCACATTGTATCAACACATAACCCAAACCAATCTGAGAGGCATCACAATACACCATAAACCTTTGATAGTAGCCCACTAAGCCCCCAAAGCTCCTAATGTCCGATGGGGGCCAAAGGTCTAGGCCAATTTATAATCACATACATCTCTTTAGGATCAACCTTAACACTACCCTCTGACACCACATGACCTTGGGAGGTTACCTCTTTCAACCATATTTCGTACTTCACATACTTCGTATACAACTCCTCTTACCCTAAGCTTTGTAACATTACCCCCAAATGGTCCACAAG
The DNA here is from genome assembly GCA_000787875.1 of Solanum virginianum. Taxonomy (NCBI): domain Eukaryota; kingdom Viridiplantae; phylum Streptophyta; class Magnoliopsida; order Solanales; family Solanaceae; genus Solanum; species Solanum virginianum. Next base: position 32,436 of record DF360418.1, on the reverse strand, counting down.
CTCTAAATAAATCCATACGTCATCACTGAAGACTACCACAAGCATAACAAAGTAGGGACTAAAGACCCTATTCATGACACCCATAAACATAGCCGGTGCGTAAGCCAACCAAACAACTCCAACCATACTCAAAGGCTCACTCTTAATTCGAAAAGGCACTTAGGGATAACATCTATCCTCACTATCAATTGGGAACAAAACCCAAACTAAAGATTAATCTTAGAGAAGTGATTAACCCATTGTAGTTGACCAAATAGATCGACCATTCTTAATTATCATATTACAACCTTACGGGTTCTCCAATCAAAGAAGACACAATATGCAAGTAGTCGAACCAGCTTACGACCTCCAACCTAACAAACTAAGTTCAACCCGAAATCACAAGACAAGACCCTATGCAATAAGAACATGGGGGCAACCCTTAGAGATCAATTATACCTTAAGACAAGAAATGGACTTACCCCTTCACATTCACCTTACAAGTCCCAACTCAAGGATAGATTTAATAGGGAATCATAATATGACTCTATGGGCCCTATGTTCAGGGGCACAACACCAATGCAACTAATCCATCCTAAGCATAGCATCAAAATCCACATCACTAACACAACAAGTCACAAGGCAAGACCTAAGACAAGATCAACATGGAACAACACCTATGAACATTCTTAGCAATACTATACTCAATAAACTTGTAGAGACAAAAGGTTTAGATGACTACTCAAGAAACACAAGAAGCCCACTAGAAACTAAAAGGAACATGGAACTCAGATCCATCAAAATGAAAACCTTTAACTTAGCAGTGGAGTACCATCCCAAGCTTAGTGAACCCTAGAGGGATTTGGTTGAGAACGTCGATGACCGTCCTTATGATCTTTAAGGACCCATGGGCAATGCCTCATCTTATGATCCATTACACCATATCCAAAACACGCATCTGAGCTGGGTAAGCAATCTCCCTGGTGGTACTTTCCATAGTTATTGTAGTAACAAAAGCTTGTCCGCTAACACCTTCACCATGATACTTAGGGCTGATTGGCCCATCCTTGGTAACCCTCTTGCTTGGAATATTGTTGGACTCTTGATCTTTGTAGCTACTATCAAATCGAGCCCTTTTGGATCCCTCACTACTTTTTTCTTTACTAAATGAGGTCCCGAGGGCACTCACTTGTTGATCGAGGTTAGTTGCCAACTTTGTTGCCGCTTCGGCCAATACCCAAAGAGTATTGCGAGCCTCCATATTCGTCATATCACCGCCTTGAGTAGCCTGAGACATATCCTGTAACGTAACGGTTAGGGATTAACAATAAGCCCTATAGGACCTAACTCCATGGCACAACATAGATCATCAAGAAGTGAAACATTTTCTAAAATGCCTTATAGCCTCCTATTCATAGTTGTGGTGCACTTCACAACCATAAATAAGACTCTAATCGACGCAGTATGTTGGATGTCGAGGACTTAACAACCTAGTGCTCTGATACTACCTTTGACATGACCCAAGCCTAGGGTCTAGATGTGACCGGCGAATGGGGAAGCCAAAGGAACCCTAAACAACCCTAATAGCATATCATTACATATTCTTGGTTGCGGAAGCAAGTAAAGTGATAATAAGAGATAGGTATAAACAAGGGGAAATTGGAATAAAGGTAAACTTCAATACCATAAACATCAAGAAACAAGAGAGTCAAGACTCATAGCATAGATACATAACATGTCCAACAACACCTCTACTACATAGATGAGAGCGGGGGCCAAGACAAGCAACCGGTCTCACAAGAGAAAGATAGTCTTAGAATATAGCATGAGATCATAAGCAACATCCCCGAAATAGAGGACTCACCAACAAGCTTGTGTGAACCCGTAACAGCCACGTGGCTGGAGATGCTCAAGCGGGGCTCTGGTTCCTATATAGTAACATCATGTAGGCAAAGAGTATATGTTAGTATGTTTGAATGTACTAAGTATGTGTAATACAATACAACAAAAGATAGGCATCATAGTGAAAATGAATAGACATAAGCAATAGAAAACATAATAACAATATGGCATGTATGATCAATGCTTAAGTAAAACATGCTTACATAGAACATATTATATGTGTAAGAAGAGACCACTATATATTGGTGGATCGTCACACCCTACCACCCTTGGTGATCGGAGCATAAACCCCTCGATAGGTTACAAAAGTACAAACCCCTTGATAGGTTTGTGGATCATCTCACCCTACCACCCGTGGTGCCGAAGTATAAACCCCCTGATAGTTTGATGGGTACAAACCCCCCAAAAGGTTACTCGACGTGCAACCTCCGAATAGGGCATGGTCACATTCCAACACTATATACGAGAATAATATATATGTACATTCATTTCACCATCATTTCATCATCATATAGTCATCATATACATACATCACTTTCACCATATTTCAAACATCATTTCATCATTACATAGTCATTTAACTCATAAGACATGCATTGGACCTTCAATTCCTTAAGAACCCATAACTGGACATTTTATCAAACACTTAGAGGGTGTGTAGTGCTAGTGCAAAACCATCAAATTCAAGAGTGTTATCATGCTAAAACTTTCAATGTAAAACTATCAATAGATAGTTGGTAACACCCTCAAGCAACTACATCAAAATCCTTCATCAAATCTTGTAATAGACCTTGGTTTTATAACTCAAAACATAGGAAAACAATCACAATTTCATAAACCATAACAAAGTGTGCACTATTTTTTTAATAATCAGGACCCATGAGTAAGTCATCTTTGAATCATGCAAAGTTAAGTAAAAGGAAGCTTGGGTATCATGGGTAAAAGGAACCCATGAAAAAAAAACAACATAACTTAGCCTTTGGAGAATCCTTGAAGAAGATTGAAGATGGAGAATTAAAACTTGGTCAAATTCCTTAAAATCCAGAGAGGGTTTTGGCACTTGAACTCCCCCTTGGGAAAATTCATCCCCAAATATGAGAGAACATACGAAAGAGGAGTAATTAGGAGACTTTCAGCCCGAGATAAATGTAATAAATTTAATTAAACATCATTTTCAAAAAGTTTCAAACATTTACATCAAAAATCACCATAAGTTTCTTACTAATAATATGTATGCATGGAAAAATGACATGAGGGCAAAAACTCAGGACTTGAAATCATAGATGAGACCTAAATTGTTACCTTTGGCTTGAACAGAGTGAAAAAGGTATGATTATCGTTTCTTCGTGTTCACTTCGGCTTCCCAAGTGGCACTTTCAACTTGATGATTCCTCCAAAGGACTTTGATGGATTCCACATCTTTATTTCTTAACCCCTTTATTTGTCCATCTACTATGTCAACTAGTACCCCCTCATAGGTCAAGGTATCCTCGACAACTCCCACAACCCTTAAGGGCATTATAGTACTTGGATCACCCACACTCTTCTTCGACATAGACACATGGAGGACCAGATGAACTATACTTACATCCGTAGGCACTCCAATTGATAGGAAACCTTGCCAATTCAAACAAAGCCCTTCATGTGAAGGCTTTGAATATCAATCATCTACCCAAAACTGAAGATATTTCTCCTCACATTGGAGTAGGACTTTTGTTTACTTTTGGCCATTTTCAATCTTTCCCTTATCAACCTCACCTTCTCCAAAGCCCCCATAACCAAATCTAATCCTCCACAATATAGTTGGAGAGCAGAAGGGCGAAAGGTATATTGAGGTGAATTCGTGGGTATCGAGTCAAGGGCCTCCACAATGGAACTTTTTTGGCAGAAAGAGATCAGGTAGCTTCTTTTATCACTATGCTATAATGGGATTCTAAAGCTCCATGTGTTGGGTATCGGGTGCTGATCAATGAGATAAAATAACGAGCAATATAGTTTATGGTTAAATTTTATGCCATTTAATTCATAGAGAGCAAGAAAATTTGAAGCTTGTGGATTGTAATCCAAGTTTTATGAGTTTTAAAGTTGATGAAATCGTAACACTAGTTGATGCATGGTATTTATGAGGTTTATTCTTATGATATATGCTTTTATGTTTTTGAGTTATGTATCCCTTGTCCCTTTCGGTTTTTCATTTTTCTCATTAATTGAACTTGCGCAAGAATCCTCCCTTATGGTAATACATAAGGAATTATATTACTAGTTCTTGCACAATTGCTTCTTTTTCTAGTCAAATTAAGGTTAGCATGGATTTTGAGATATATGGGATTTACGATTATGGACATGTTCAATGCATGAGTGTCAATTTCCAGGTTAGATCAGGTCCATGTTGAAACTGTGTAATATAATTGGGAGAAGAAGAAGCAATTGTGAAAGAACAGGTAGTATAATTCCTTATGTACTATCCTAAGGGAGGATAATTGAGGTAACGATAAAATGGAAAAAATTGAAAGGGACAAGAGATACATAACACGAAAACATAAAGTCATATATCATAACAATAAACCTCATGAATACCACACATCAACTAGTGCGACAGTTTCATTAACTTTACAACTCATAAAACAAGTATTACAATCCACAAGCTTCAAATTTTCTTGCTCACCTCAAATATAAATGATATAATGCTTAAACTATTAACTATATTGCTCATTTTTTTCATCTTCTTGATTGGTACCCAACACCAAACACATAGAACTTTAGTATCCCATTATAGCATAGTTATACACGAAGCTACCTGATCACTTTCTGCCAAGCAAGTTCCACTGTGGAGGCCCTTCAACCATACACATGAATTCACCTCAATATACCCTTCGACCCTAGGCCCTCCAATTACAATCAAACTATCACCATATGCTCGAAATGCAAGACCCCACCTATGCCAGAACGATACTTATTTAGGCACCCATCCAATTGTCATGACCCAAGCCTAGGGCCTAAACGTGACACAGCGAATGGAAAGTACGAGGACCATCCAAACAAGCCTCTTGACATACCATTTACACATCCTTGGTCGGAGAAGTAAAATAAGAAAAAATCATAATATGTTTGAATAAATAGGGAAGCAGGACTAAAGTACACCTTTAAATATAATAAAGACATAAAGAGTCAAGATCATATCATAAATAATCCATAATATCTAACATACACCTCTAACATGGAATGGGGTGAGGGCCAAGACACTTTCCAGGCCCACCCTCAAAATATTAGTTGTTAAACATAAAGAAGTCTTAAAGTAGCAAGAGAAAGTACATAATGTCCTCGAACTTGAGGACTTACCAAAGCTTGTCTTCGAAGTATCTCACTAGCCACGTGTTTATAAGTCATTCAACTTGTATAGGACATAATACATATGTGGGAGGGGATCTTAACTAACATAGAACAAGTAGCTATAACGAAACACAAGGCATGACACCCCCTTGGTGAGGTGGATGGGTATGACACCCTCCCGCTAGGAGGACGGGCATGACACCCCCCGACTAGGTGTTGTCTACAAACGAAACATGATAAAATGATAACATGACTAGATGAATCCACTAGTATGGTAAGGTTATAATATAACATCCTATGGTGGCACATAGTTTAGAGATAAAAGACTTTGTATAAGGACCCTTTGAGTCGAACCCTCATTTGAAGCCTCAATTGGTGCTAAATCGACTCCCACAGAAAATTGAAATAATTGTAACTTGTAAGAAACATGGAAACATGACATAAATAGCTCTTAAAACATGCTTGACCTCTTGTTGTGAGCCGAACTTGAACATGAGAGTAAACAATCATAAATGAACCCTTGCTTTAACATGAATAACTTACATGAGGTACAATCGTGAAATAGGGCTTAACTTGATACTTCTAAAATCATAGATAATTTCATGAATTTAATACATGCTTGAAATCTCATTATCATCATGAAGTCACTTGACTTGAAAAATATATAAAATAACTTCAGATTTCATCAAACACTTGGTGGCACATAATGCTTGTTCATAATCATCCAATTCAAGAGTGTAATAAGATAAGCAAATCAATTGAAAATCAACACACCGACATAGTAGCAACACTAAATTTTTGTATCATGAAATCCATCTAAAAAGTTCATCCAAGTTCATAGCTTTAATAGCTCAAATCATGCATAGTCAACAATACTTGATAAAACCCCAACATAATTCATGCTCATATTTCATAATAAGAGATACCCATAAGTAATACATCTTGAAAATATGTAATTTTCATAAAATAGGAAGGTTGGACTCCATGGATAAAAGGACCCAATAGATCAAACACACATACCTAAATTCGAGGATTCCTTTGTGTAGAATTTGAAGGAGAATTAAAGCTTGGATTGAGTTCTTGAGATCCAAAGTGAGTTCGAAATCCTTGGATTTGGATGGGAATTTTGATAAACTATTGGAGAGGTTTTTGAGTGATATAGAGTTTTAAAATGGCTAAGTATGAGAGATTCTATGTGTAAATGGGCATGGGGCCATGATCGCAATGCCCTTCGGGTGAAACAGAAAAATTGGAAAAATTAACACTAGTCCGTGGTGGGTCCGTGCCATGAACCAACCTCATAAGCTACTGGTTTTCAAAAAATTAGCGAAAATCATTTTTCGCTATGGGTCTTCTGAAATCTGGGTTATACCCATACCAAACTCAATTTATCCCCTCCATCAAGAATATAAAGTTGGATTTTCAAAATAATGCATGGATTTTGAGATATATGGGATTTACGATTATGGACATGTTCAATGCATATTTTTGGGGCTTTTGAATATCTACCCCCTTTGGAATATTCATCCCTGGATGTCGAAGAAACTATCACAATGACCTAAGCCTAGGGCCTAGATGTGATCGGCGAATGGAAAACTCGAAGGAACCCTAAATAAGCCTCATAGCGTATCATTACACATCCTTGGTCGTGAAAGTAATAAAATATGACATTAAGAGATAGACATAATAAGGAAACTGGGACTAAGGGTAAACTTCCAGATCATAACATCTAGGAACAAGAGAGTCAAGGCTCATGGCATAGATACATAACATGTCCACCAACATATCTGCTACATAGATAAGAGCGGGAGCCATGGTAAGCAACTAGACTCACCCTCGTAGTCAATACATAACATAAAAGAAGATAGTCTTAGTACATAGCAAGCGAATATAAGTACCATCCCTGGAATGGAGGACTCACCATAAGCTTGAGAGACAATTGTACTAGCCACGTGGAGGAGGAGGAGGATGATCAAGCGATGCTCTGGTTCCTACATGGTAATATCATGTAGGCATAGAGTATGCATTAGTAAATTTGAATGTACTAACTATGTAGGATGCAATGCAACAAGAGGTAAGTATCATAGGAAAAATGCATAATCATAATCAATGAGTAGCATACTAACAATATGGCATGTATGAATGACCCTTAAAGTAAAACCATGCTTATCTAGAATATAATACGAGTGTAAGGAGTGACCATTATAGTACAATCCAAGGCTTACCACCTCTTTGGTGACGCGACTGAGGTACAAACCCCTTTATGAGATTGATGGAGTACAAACCTCCCAACAAAGTTGATGGAGTACAAACCCCCCAACAAGGTTGATGGGTACCAACTTCCAACAAGGTTACCCGGGCCTACCACCCCCCTAGCTAAGCGCTTGAGGTACTAACCCCTCAATAGTTTACCCAGGCCTACAACCCCCCGAGCTAGGCTTTCTCATCCCCTACAGTAAAGATATCATATATATACACTTACAAATACACACACTGCTTTCATCATTATATATATTCATTCCTTTTCATAATCATACCATCATCATTTCATCATCATATAATTATTATTTTATCATCACAGAGTCATTCAACTTATAAGACATACATTGAACTTTCAATTCCTCAAAAGCCCAAAATCGAACATTTTATCAAATACTTAGAGGGTGTGTAGTGCTAGTGTAAAACCATGAAATTCAAGAGTGTTATCATGCTAAAATATTCAATGTAAAACCATCAATAGATACTTGGTAACACCCTCAAGCAATATACCATCAAAACCTTTCAACAAATCATACAATAGTTCTTAGATTCATAGTTCAAAACATAGTAAAACAGTCATAATTTCATAGACCCTAACATATTGTCTAATGGTTTTCATAATAAATAAGACCCATGAGTAAATGAACTTTATATCATGCAAATTTTAAAAAAAGGAAGCTTGGGCATCATGGGTGAAAGAAATCCACATACCTTAGTTTTAGAGACAAACTTGATGAAGATTAGAAATGGAGAGTTGAAGCTCGAGAGGAAATCCTTAGATTCGTATAAGGTTTGAGACTTGAATTTAGGAGTAGAATATTTGGTTAAGTGTTTGAATGAGTATTGAGGAATGTTTAGAATGATATGAGGGTGAAAAATGGCTAAGTATAGGTATTTTCATGTTTGGGAACACTTAGGCCCAAGACCCAAAAGTCATGGACTGCACAAAATTTAACCGGGGAGAAAATACATGGACCTGTCATGAAATCATGCTTTCTTCATCTGCACGCCCTAGCTGCGTCACGCTAGGGGCGCGCAAACTTCACCAGAATTTGCATTCTTAGAAAATCAAAATTGCTAATTATTTGCTCTTAAATCGGGGTTACACCCATTTGACACTCAATTTAACCCCCTAAACAAGAATATGAAGTTGGATTTTCGATATCGCGCATGGATTTTGAGATATAAGGAAATTACGATTTTCGGCACTTCCGTAGCACATTTTCGGGCACTTTTTGGGGTCATTACAATATCTCCCCCTTGGTAACATTCTCCCGTGAATGTCGAATTGATGTATATGAGAGATGTGAACATGACAAATTTCAGCCCACATAAGGATGCAACAATGCAGTTAAACATCATTTCAAAAATCTTATCATAAGTGTAAAGTCGTCATAAACTTGTCAATTTAAACGTGAATGCATGCAATGACATGAGGGCTAAACTTAAGACTTGAGATCATGTAAGAGGCTTATATTAATACCCTAGGATTGAGTGGAGTGTAAAAGGTAAGGATATTGCTTTTGCATTCGGGTTCGGCCTCCCAAGTAGCATTTCAATATGTTGATTCATCCAAATGACCTTAACGGAAGCGACCTCTTTGTTTCTCAATCTCTTCCCTTGCCTATCCATAATTTGAACTAGAACCTCTTCATAGGTCAAATTATCTTCTACAACACCCATAACATCAAGAGGTATAATGGTATTCGAATCACCCACACATTTCCTCAACATGAACACATGAAACATCGCATGAACCAAATCTATCTCTCTAGGCAATTTCAACTCATAAGCTACCTTGCGAACTATTCTCATCACCCTATAAGGACCAAAATATCTTGGGCTCAACTTGCCCTTACGAAAATGGACCACACCCATCATGGGTGACACTTTCAAGTAGATGCAATCACTAACCTTGAACTCAAGATCCCTTCTCCTCCCGTCGACATAGGACTTTTGGCGACTTTGGGTCATCTTCAACATTTCTCTAATCATCTTGATCTTCTCAAGAGACTCCATAACAAGATATTATCCCAACAAAGCCATCTCTCCAACCTCAAATCACCAAATCGGCGAACTATAATGCCTACTATAGATCGCCTCAAAAGGTGTCATTCTGATGCTAGAATGATAGTTATTGTTATATGTAAATTCAATCAATGGAAGATGGTCATCCCAACTACCCTTGAGCTCCTATACACAAATGTACGGATAGTCCTTTCGGCTTGGCCATCCATTTGAGAGTGAAAGATCGTACTAAGCTTAACTCTTGTACCAAGACCCCTTTGAAAGGTCTTCCAAAAGTGTGAAGTAAATTGAGCTCCACCATCTGATATGATGGAGAACGAAACACCATGAAACCTTACAAAATCATGAATGTATAATCTAGCATAATCTTCAGCACTATATATAGTCTTAACCAGTAGAAAGTGAGCCGATTTTGTCACCCTATAAACCACAACCCAATTGGAATCAAAACCCTTTCTAATCTTTGGAAACCCAACCACAAAGCCCATATTAATCACCTCCCACTTCCAAGTAGGAATCTCTATGTCTTGGGTTAGGCCACCCGGCCTTTTGTCTTCAGCTTTGATTTGTTGACAACTATGACAAACGAAAACGAATTTGGCAATATCCCTCTTTATGCCTCCCCACCAATACATATCCATCAAATCTCTATACATTCTTATGGAACTAGGGTTTATTTAATAAGAAGAATTATGGTCCTCATCAAGGATTTTTTACCTCAAACCATCAACATAAGGCACACACAACCTACCTTGGTAATTAAGGGCACCATGTCCCCCTTGGGAGAAAACCTCCACCTTGCCCTCTTGCACCAAGGCCTTCAACTCTAACAAGGAGGGATCAAAGTCTTGCTTTTCTATCACCTCATCAACCAAGGATGACTTAGAACTATCAACCACAATAATGCCACCATTATCCTCCTCTTCCAACCTAACTCACAATCTAGCCAAATGATGGACCTCCATAGCCACCTCCCTATCACTGCCATCAACATGAGTTAGGCTATCAAAAGACACCCTACTCAAAGCATCTGCCACCATATTAGGCTTACCCAGATGATAATGCACACTCATATCATAGTCTTTAAGAAGTTTTAACCATCTCCTTTGCCTCAAGTTAAGACCTTTTTGAGTGAAGACATATTGGAGACTCTTATGATCAGTGAACACATCAACATGCACCCTATACAAGTAATGACGCCAAATCTTTAATGCAAATACCACGGAGGATAACTCAAGATCATGGGTATGGTAGTTCTTTTCATGCACTGTGAGTTTTCTAGAAGCATAGGTTATGACCTTACTGTATTGTATCAACATACAACCCAAATCAACCCTGGAAATATCACAATACATAATAAATCCTTCTAACCCTTCCGATAGTGACAATATATGAGCGGACACAAGCTTATCTTTCAATTTTGGAAACTCCTTTCACATTTATTGGACCACACACAAGATATAGGGGAAGCAATAGAAGAGAACCCATTCACAAACCTCTGATAGTAACCCACTAAGCCTAAGAAGCTCCTCATATCTGACAGGGGTCAATAGTCTAGGCCAATTCCTAATCACATCTATCTTCTTAGGATCCACCATAATGCCATCCCTCGACACCACATGTCCAAGGAAGGAAACCTCCCTTAACAATAACTCACACCTTTCATACTTAGCATATAACTTTTCTTCCCTCTATCTTTGCAACACAACCCCCAAATGAGAGTTATGCCCCTCCTCACTTTGAGAATAGATCAAAATATCATCAACAAATACCACAACAAATGAATCAAGGTAGGGTTTAAAGACCCTATTCATTAGATCCATGAAGATGGCTGGTGTAATTGTTAACCCAAATGACATCACAATAAATTCAAAATGTCCATATCTAGTTCGAAAGTCCATCTTAGGAATATCATACTCCCTCACCTTCACTTGATAGTACCCGGACCAAAGATCAATCTTAGAGAAGTGGCTAGCCCCTTGAAATTTGTCAAACAAATCATCAATCCTTGGAAATAGATACCTATTCTTGATGGTGACTTTATTAAGTTGCAAGTAGTCAATGCACATTCATCTTTCTTCTTCACAAAAAAAACACCGGTGCACCCCTAGGTGATTGGCTAGATCTAATGAAACTCTTCTCCAATAAGTCCTTTAATTGCTCCTTTAATTTCTTCAACTCTTCCAGGGCTATACGGTAAGGGGGAATACAAATAGATTGAGTATCGTCGAGAAGGTCTATACCAAAATCTATTTCCCTTTCTGTAGGAACATCGGGAAGGTCATTTGGGAAGATATCAAGGAACTTATTTACAACTGGAACCAACTCCATGGGAAGGACTTTAGACTCCATATCCCTAACCCTCACAAGGTGGTAAAGACACCCCTTAGAGATCAACTTACGACCTTTAATGCAAGAGATGAATCTACCCTTGACCATCACATCAAGACTCTCCCATTCAAGGATGGGTTCATTTGGGAATTGAAATTTGATCCTATGGGTTCTACAATCAATAGAAGCATAGTATGTATACAACCAATCCATCCCAAGAATGACATCAATATCAACCATGTCCAATTCAATAAGATCACAAGGCAGCATTTTATGTAATATGCAAATGGGACAATTTCGATAGATCTTTCTAGCAACAATAGATGCACCTACAAGAGTAGACACCTCATATGACTCATGCAACAATTTGGGCTCAACATGAAACTTTTTGGCAACAAAGGGGGTAACAAAAGAAAGAGTGGCACCTGGATCAATCAAAGCATATATATCCAAATCAAAGACTTCGAACACACTGGTAATGACATCGGGCACCTCATCAACCCCTTGCCTCCCATGTCAAGCATAAAATCAGTTGTGCCTATGAGCACTATCTTGTCAGCCACCTCTCCCCAATGGAACCACATTAGCACCTTATAGATGAACCTTCTTGCCCTTGTTACAGTTTCGAGGGTAATCTATCACCTTATGCCCCATTTCCCTACAACCCTAACAAGCACCAGTATTTCTCAAGCATGGGCCACCATGACCCTTAACACACTTCCGACACACATCAATAGGAGCCACACTCCCAATGCCTTCGGCCCTCGGAAAATCATTTGCAACCCTCTTATCCAATTCATGAGTAGACCTTTGGCCTTGATGGAACTAGCCACTCCTTTGGACCTTACCCTCAAAATGGGCCCTCTTGGCCTCATAATCGCTTATTTTCCTTAATTTCTCCTCTTCCATTTGCTCGGCATAGGTAATCAAACATGACAAGTCCATATCACTCATTAACATTGTGGACCGACACTCCTCACTAACTAAGTCGAAAACACCCATCAGAAATTTGTTTATCCTAGATCTTGAGTCGACCACCAAATATGGAGCATACTTAGAGAGTTGCATAAACGTGAGGGCATACTCCCTCAAATTCATAAATTCCACCAATTTAGCTTCCCTAAGTTCAAGAGGGAAGAACTGATTGAGGAAAGCTGCCTTGAACTCTTTCCAAAGCACCACATAGTTGACTCCCTTCTCTTTCTTCCATTGTGTGAATCATATTTGTTCTACCCCCTTGAGTTGGTACGCCGACAACTCCACCTTATCCTCCAACCTCACACCTATAATAGATAAAATCATGTAGACCTCATCAATGAATTCTTGGGGGTCCTCAGTCACCTTTGACCCATGGAATTCTCAGGGATTCATTCTCATAAAGTCTCTCACCCAAGAAGCCGGTGTAAGAGCATGAGGGGCTTGGTCTCCTTGATTGGCTTGATTAGCCACAACTTGTGTAAGCAAGGTGAGAGCATCCCTAAGCTCCCCATTGGTCAGTCACTCCTCAGGTGTGCGCGCTCGTCTTCTCCTTGTGTTAGGCTTGATCTAGCATAGCAAAGAATAATCATTAGGGGGGATAAACTTACTTCAACTCTATAGCAGGACTTAGAACATGAAGAAGGGAAACATTTCCTAAAACGTCTCATAGCCTCCTATTAATAATTGTGGTGCACAGCACAACCATGAATAAGACACTAATCGACGCGGTGTGTAGGACTTCGAGGATCTAACAAACTAGTGCTCTGCTATAATCTTTGTCATAACCCAATCCTAGGGCCTAGATGTGACCAACGAATAGGGAACCCAAAGGAATGCCAAACAAGCCTTATAGCATATCATTACACATCTTTGGTCATAGAAGCAATAAAATATGACATTAAGAGATAGACATAACAAGGAAAATGTGATGAAGGGTAAATTTCAATATCATAACATCAAGGAACAAGAGAGTTAAGGCTCATGGCATATATACATAATATGTCCAACAATACCTCTACTACATAGATAAGAGTGGGGACCATGACATGCAACTGGGCTCACCCTCATAGTCAATACATAACGTAAAAAGAAGATAGTCGTAGTATATAGCAAGAGATCATAAGTCACGTCCCTGGAATAGGAGGACTCACCACAAGCTTGAGAGATAATCGTACTAGCCACGTGGAGGAGGAGTATGATCAAGCGGTGCTCCAGTTCCTACATGGTGATATCATGTTGGCATAGAGTATGCGTTAGTACATTTAAATGTACTAAGTATGTAGGATGCAATGCAACAAGAGTTAGGCATTATAGGTAAAATGCATAATCATAAGCAATGAATAACATACTAAGAATATGGCATGTATTAATGATTATTGAAGTAAAACCATACACATATAGAACATAATACGAGTGTGAGAAGTGACCATTATAGTGCATCCAAGGCCTATCACCTCCTTGGAGAGGCACATGATTTAAAAATCCCTTCATAAGGTTGATGGAGTACAAACCCCCCAACAAGGTTGATGGAGTACGAACCCCCTCCCCAAACAAGGTTGACTAGTACAAACCCCTAACAAGGTTACCCGAGATTACCACCCCCTAACTTTTCATCATCATTTCATCATCATATAGTCATTCAATCATAAGACATGCGTTGGACCTTCAATCCCTCAAGAACCCATAACCGGACATTTTATCAAACACTTAGAGGGTGTGTAGTGCTAGTCTAAAATCATATAATTCAAGAGTTTATAATGTTAGAAAATTCATTGTAAAACCATCAATAAATACTTGGTAACACCCTCAAGCAATTTACATCAAAATCCTTCATCAAATCATACAATAGATCTTAGATTTATAGCTCAAAACATAGTAAAACAGTCATAATTTCATAAATCCCAACATAGTGTGCAATGGTTTTCATAATAAATAAGAACCATGAGTAACTCAACTTTAAATCATGCAATTTTTAAGAAAAGGAAGCTTGGGTATCATGGGTAAAAGGAACCCATAAAAGAAACCCATATACCTTAGCTTTGGAGATGAACTTGATGAAGATTGGAGACAGAGACTTAAAGCTTAAGAGAAAATCCTTAGATCCAGATGAGGTTTGAGACTTGACTTTAAGAGTAGAATATTTGGATAAGTGTTTGAATGAGTATTGGGAAATGTTTAGAATGATATGAGGGTGAGAAATAGCTAAGTATAAGTATTTTCACGTTTGGGAACATTTAGGCCCAGGACCCAAAAGTCTTAGACTAAACAAAATTTAACTGGGCAGAAAATACACAGGTCTATGTCGTGGACCTATCGCAAAATCAAGCTTTCTTCCTCTGCGTGCCCTAGCAGCATCGCGCCAGGGGCTCTTAAACCTCACTGGAATTTGCATTCTTGGAAAATCAAAATTGCTAATCGTTTGCTCTTAAATCGGGGTTAGACCCATTCCCCATTCAATTTGACCCCCTAAATAAGAATATGAAGTCAAATTTTTGATAATGCGAACGAATTTTGAGATACGAGAAAATTACAATTCTGGACACTTCTGAGGCATATTTTTGGGCAATTTTACATGCATAGGAGAGGTAATCATGAAGATTTCAGCCTGACATGAATGCAACAAATGCATCTAAACATCATTTCAAAAATCTCAACATGAATGTCAAAATCACCATAAACATGTTAACATGAACATGAATGTATACAAGATGATATGAGGGCTAAAACTTAAGACTTGAAATCATAGATGGGGTGTAATTATTACCTTATCTTGAGTAGAGTGGAAGAGAATTGGATATCACTTTTTCATATCCATGTCAGCTTCCCATGCGGCAATTTCAACTTGTTGATTCCTCCAAAGGACCTTGATGAAAGCTACATGTTTGTTTCTTAACCTCTTCATGTGACTATCCAAGATCTCTACTGGACTTCCTCATATGTCAAATCTAGACCTAACAAAGCCATCTCCCCCACATCAAACCACCAAATCGAGATCTACAATGTCTACCATAAAGAGCTTCAAAGGGAGCCATGCTAATGCTAGAGTGGTAGCTACTGTTGTAAGAAAATTCAATAAGTGGAAGATGTTCATACCAACAACCCTTGAACTCCAAAACACAAGCCCTAAGAATATCTTCAAGAGTTTAAATAGTCCTTTCGGCTTGACCATACATTTGAGGATGAAAAGTCGTGCTACGCTTAACATTGGTACCAAGATCCCTTTGAAAGGATCTGTAAAAATGTGAAGTGAATTGACCACCACTATCCAAAATGATATAGAAGGGCACCCCATGTAATTTAACCAACTCATAAATATAAAATTTCAAATAATCTTCAGCACCATAAGTTGTCTTAATCGGTAGAAAGTGAGCCGCCTTTATCATTCTATCAACCACAACCCAAATAGAGTCAAAGTGTTTCCTAGTCTTGGGCAACCCAACCATAAAATCCATATTAATCTCTTCCTACTTCCAAGTAGGAATCTCTATGCCTTGGGCTAGGCCACCCGGCCTTTGATGTTCGGCTTTCACTTGTTGACAATTGTGACACCCAGACATGAACTTGGCAATGCCCTCTTTATAATACCCCACCAATACACCTCCCTCAAATCTCTATACATCTTTGTGGAATCGAAGTGAATAGAGTAGGATGAATTATGAGACTCATCTAAAATTGACTTCCTCTAGTCATTAATATTAGGCACATATAATCTACCTTGGTAGTTAAGGGTACCATCTCCCCTATGAGAGAAAACCTCCACTTTACCATCTTTTACCAAGCCTTCAACTCTATCAAAGCAAGATCAAGGTCTTGTTTTGACTTCACCTCCTCAATCTAAGAAGACTTAGAACCATCAATAACCATCATACCACCATTTTCAATTTCCTTCAGTCTAACCCCTAACCTAGCCAACCAGTGAACTTCTCTAGGCACCTCTTTGCCATCATCAACAATGTGAGTTAGGCTACCCATGGACTTTTTACTTAGGGCATTGGCCATAACATGATATGCACACTCATGTCATAATCCTTAAGAAGCTGTAACCACCTTCTTTGCCTCAAGTTATGATCTTTTTAGGTGAACACATATTGAAGACTCTTATGATTGGTAAACACATCAACATGAACCCCATACAAATAATAACACCAAATCGAACCTCTTATTAGAAGCAGACTCTTATGATTGGTAAACACATCAACATGAACCCCATACAAATAATAACACCAAATTTTCAAAGCAAACACCATGACCGCCAACTCAAGATTATGGGTGTCATAATTCTTATCATGCACTTTAAGTAGTAGAGAGAAATATGCTATCACCTTACCATTTTGCATCAACACACACCCCAAACCAATTCTTGAAGCATCACAATATACCACAAACCCCTCTAAACCATTCAGTAAGGCTAAAATAGTAGCGGAGATAAGCTTATCTTTCATGGTTTGAAAACTCTTCTCACATTCATTGGTCCAAACAAACTTTGCTTTTTTTGGATCAACTTAGTCATAGGGGAAGCAATAGAAGAGAAACCACTTACAAACCTCCGGTGATAACCCTCCAAACCCAAGAAACTCTTAATATCCGATAGAGTTAAACGTTTAGGCCAATTTTTAATCACCTCTATCATCTTAGGATCCACCTTTATACCATAACCTGACATCACACATCCTAATAATGTGACCTCTTTCAACCAAAACTCACATTTTTCGTATTTAGCACACAACCTCTCATCCCTCAAAATTTGCAACACCACCCTCAAATGATTCACATGCTCCTCCACACTAAGGGAATAAATTAAGATATCATCAATAAAAACCACCATAATCATATCAACGAAGGGTTTAAAGATCCTATTCATGAGATCCATAAATATAGCCGGTGTATTGGTCAACGCAAAAGACACAACCACAAATTCAAAATGCACATACCTAGTCCAAAAAGCTGTTTTGGGAATGTCACACTCCCTTACATTCACTTGGTGGTAACCGGACAAAAGATCAATCTTAGAAAAGTGACTAGCCCCTTGAAGTTGATCAAAAAGGTCATAGATCCTTGGTAGAGGGTACTTGTGTTTTTGTGTGACTCTATTAAGTTGTCGGTAATCAATACACATTCTAAAAGAACCATCCTTATTCTTCACAATTAACACCGGTGCAACCCAAGGTGACTTGTTAGGACTTATGAAACCCTTTTTTGACAAACCTTTCAATTGATCCTTCAACTCCTTCAAGTCCATTGGGCTCATACTATAAGGGGGAATAGAAATGGGCTTTGTATCGGGAAGGAGGTCTATAACATAGTCTATTTCTCTTTAGGGATGAATACCGGGAAGCTCATTTGGAAAGACATCAAGAAACTCATTAACTCCCAGAACCGACTCAATAGGAAGGACTTTAGACTCCACATCCCTAACCCTCACAAGATGATAAAGACAACCCTTAGAAATCAACTTTTGGGATTTACGATAAGAACTGAATCTACCCTTGACCACCACATTACAACATACCTACTCAAGAACGGGCTCATTAGGGAATTTGAATTTAAGCCTATGGGTTCTACAATCAATAGAAGCATAATATCGCTCTCCCACTGAAGGATGGTTCATTAGGGAACTCAAATTTTCCCCTACGGGTTCTACAGTCAATAGTGGCATAATATCGATGCAACTAATCCATCCCAAGAATGACATCAAAATCCACCATATCTAATTCAACAAAATCACAAGGCAAGACTTTATGCAATACGACCATGGGACAATTTCTATAGACTTTTTTAGCAATAATGGACTCACCAACTAGGGTAGACACTTCATAAGGTTCACACTACTTTTCGGGACACACATAAAGCTTTTTAGCAACAAAAGGAGTAACAAAAGAAGGAGTGGCGCCTGGGTCTATCAATGCATACACATCACAATAAAATACCTTTAACATATCGACAAATATATTGAGCACCTCATCAACTCCTTGTCTCATTTGAAGAGTACAAAATATATTTTGTCTTAGAACACCCCTTGATGAACTCCCCTTCCCCTTTGGCCCACATTAGCACCTTGGCCTTGAGGACGACCATCTTTACCTTTCGGTTGAGCATGAACAACAACCTTGTGGCCAACTTCACCACAACCAAAGCAAGTATTAGAATTTCTCGAACATGGGCCACTATGGTTCCTTTCCTAACTTAGGTACCTAGATTTGTCATTCCTCCATTACCACCTTGGAACCTTGGGTTAGGCATCCTATCATTGACGAACCTCTTATTAGAAGCATTGGATGACCCTTGGTCTTGGAGCTTGTGGCCTTGTAGAAGCCGGCCACCCTTACAACCATGGAACCCACCTTCAAATCGAGCCCTCTTAGACTCACCACTAGTTCTCTTTTTCAACCTCTGGTTGCTCGACATATGTTATGAGCTGAGACAAATCTATATCTACTTCTAGCATGGTGGTATGACACTCCTCATTAACCAAGTTGGACACACCCGACAAAAATTTGTTCATCCTTGATCTTGGTTCAGCAACCAATTATGGAGCATACTTGGAGAGCTTATTAAACTTAAGGGCATACTTCTCACACTCATAGAACCTTTCTTAAGATTCATAAACTCTATCATCTTAGTCTCCCATTGCTCGATAGGAAAGAATCGGTTAAGAAATATGGCTTTGAATACTTCGCAAGGGATAACATTATTATTCCCCTTCTCTATCATTTATTGAGTGAACCAAATTTGAGCCACCCCTTTGAGTTGATAGGCCACCAACTCCACTTGTTTCTCTAAATTAACTGCCATAATAGACAACACCTTATACACCTCATCAATTAATTATATACAGTATTAAGGCACTGAAGTAGGAGCTTGGGGATCCTCATACGTCTTGGACCAATAGAACTTCAAAGGGTTCATTCTAATGAAGCCCTTAACCCTTAAGGTCCAAGTGGAGGCATGAGGAGCTTTGGCCCCTTAGTTCAATTGGTTGGTTATGCCATGGACCATCATAGAAATAGCATCTTGGAACTCATGTTGGGTCACCCCTCCCTCTTGATGAGCGAGAAGGGCCGATTCCTCCTCGGGTGAATGAGCTCCCCTTAGTCTTCGTCTTGGAATAGGCATAATCTAGAATAGCAAAGAACATTTGTTAGAGGGTAAATCCTTATCTTACTTCTAAAGCATGACCTAGATCATGAAGAAATGAAACATTTTTTAAAATGCCTTATAGCCCCTCATTCATAGTTGTGGCACACTTCACAACCATGAACAAGACTCTAATCGACGTGGTGTGCTGGATTCCAAGCACCATTAACAACCTAGTATGCTGATACCAAGCTTGTCATGACCCAAGTCTAGGGCCTAAATGTGACATGGCAGATGGGAATTCCGAAAACCACGCAAACAAGCCTCTTAACATACCATTTACACATTCTTGGTCATGGAAGTAAAATAAGCAACGATCATAATAGGTTTGAATAAATAGGGAAACGTGACTAAGGGAAACCTTTGAATATAATCAAGGCATAAAAAGTCAATCTAATATCATAAATCACCTTAATATCCAACATACACCTCTAACTTGAAATGGATCGAGGGCCAAGAGACATTTCGGGCTCACCTTTTTAATATCAAGTTTTCAACATCAAGAAGTCTAAAAGTAGCAAGAGAAAGTAGATAGGTTCCTCAAACTTAAGGACTCACCAAAGCTTGTCTTCAAAGTATCTCACTGGTCACGTAGAGGATGATCAAGATCCCTAGGCTTGGGTCATGAAAAATATAGTAAGAGGATGATCAAGATGAGATCCGATCCCTATATGTTGATATCATGTTGGCATAAAATATGTATTAATACATTTGAATGTACTAAGTATGTGGGATGCAGTGCAACAAGTCATAAGCCATTATAGTCAAAATGCATAATCATAGGTAATAGATAAGTATAATGAAACGACCCCAAAAGTGCCCAAATATGTTCCTCGAAATGCCCAAAATTTTAATTTTTATATATCTCAAAATCTATTTGTCATTTCAAAAACTGACACATATTCTTGTTTAGGGGGTCAAAATTATGGGAAAAATGGTCTAACCCTGATTTAAGAGCGATGAATTATCAATTACGAAATTTCATGAATGTAATTTCCAGTGTGTATTCCACGATACTGACGCGACGTGCCAGCGCCATATTTTGAGAATTTTTCTATTTTTGAGTCTAAGGCTTTGGGACTTGGCCCCAAGGGTTCCCATACGTGTTTTTACCTTTACTTAGCCTAATTTCACCCTCATATTATCCTAAACATTCCAAATACTCACTAAAACACTTAGTCGTATTTTCACTCCCCAAACTCAAGTCCCAAACCCTCATCCCAAGCTAAGGTTCTCCTTCAAGGGTCTTCTTCAAGCTTTAAGTCTCCATCTCTAATCTTTACAAAGTTCATCTCCAAGGTAAGGTATGTGGGTTTCTTTCATGGTTCCTTTCACCCATGATACCTAAGCCTCCTTTTGCTCAAATTACATGAATTAAAGTTGATTTAAAAATGGGTCTTGATTATTATGATATTCACTACATACTATGTTAAAGCTATATAAAGTTGTGATTATTTTGCTATGTTTTGAGCTATAAATCTTTGCTATATGATAAGATTGGGTGAGGGGTTTTGATGTATATTTCTAGAGGGTGTTGCAAGGTGTTGCTTGATAGTTTATAATAAATATTCTTGTATGATTTCATCTCTATATTTCATGGTTTTATACTACTATTACACACCCTCTAAGTGTTTGATAAAATATCCGGATGTGGTTTCTTGAGGAGTTGAAGGTCCAAAGCATGACATATGACATGATTGACTATATGATGATGAACTAAGCTTATGTATATGATATATTCTATATAAAGTGTTTCATTAGACCATAGCCAATGTGGGTGACCTAGTTGAGGGGTCAACATGTCAACCACTAGGGTGATAGGTGCTATTATCACTAACCTTGATGAGGGGTTTGTACCTCACAGATTAGGGTAATGGGTGCTATCATCACTAACTTTGATGAGGGGTTTGTATCTCACATACTAGGGTGATGGGTACTATCATCACTAACCTACCAAGGGGTTTGTACTTTGGAAATCTAGCTTGATCTCTTTTACATATATGATATTCTATAAGAGCATGAATTACTTATGCATTGATCGTATATGTCATATTGTTATAAGTATTCCTGTTGCCTATTTTTATGCATTTTGATTATGATGCTTAATTCTTGTTTGCATTGCATCCTACATACATAGTACATTTAAATGTACTAACTTATACTCTATGCCTGCATGATGTCACTATGTAGGAACTGATACCCAAGATGATCATCATCCTTCTCCACGTGGCCGGTTCAGTACTACTCAATCTAGTTAGTGAGTCCTCCATTTCGGGGACCTTAGTATATGATTTTCTTATTATGTAATGAGACACACTTCTTTATTTTTTATCTAGACTAGTGAGGGTGAGCCTGATTGCTTTGTCTTGGCCGCCACTCTTATTTATGTAGTAGAGGTGTTATTGGACATGCTATCTATCTATGATATGAGCCTTGACTCTTTTATCTCTTGATTATAATATTATGCATGATTTTCCCCTTAGTCCCTTGCCCTTGTTTTCTAAACTTTTACATATTATTTAAGTTTTAATCTCTCTCCTTTAGTCCCAATTTCCCTTGTTTAAGTCTCTTCTTTTTTTTACATTGCTTTCGTGACCAAAGATATATAATGATATGCTATAAGATTGTTTGGGGTTCCTTCGGGTTCACCATTCACCAGTCACGTCTAGGCCCTAGGCTTGGGTCATGAAAAATATAGTATCATAGCACTAGGTTAATAGATCCTCGGAGTCCAACATACCACGTCGATTAAGTATTTAAGGGAGGTAGTGAGGCCAAGAGGGCCCATAATATGGGTAAGTTCCAAAGTCTCGAGTGACAATTGAGTGAGGGTTGTGAGTCCTTATAGAGTGTAGAGGGAGGTCGGTAAGGTTGCCTAAGTTTGGGAATTGCCTATGGTAGGAGAGTGTAGAGGTGGTGGTGGTGTGGTACCTTATGCTAGGTGCCGAAAATATGGTAGAGGCCATGATAGCCCATGCTTGAGAGGTACTAATGCTTGTTATGGTTGTGGGGAGATAGGTCATGCGATGAATGGGTGTCCTCATAAGCGAAAAAGGGGTAACTGTGTGGTGATTCATTCTAGATACCCAAAATGTGGGACAAGACATTATTAAGGAACACGGGTGCATGCTATGGTTGTGGGAAGGTGGACCACAAGATTGTTGACTGTCCACATATTTGAAAAAGATGTAAGAGGGGCTGACCTCAATGACAAGGTGGTCAAGTTGATCAAGGTACTCAAGAAGGGGATGAGATACCCGATGCTATTACAGATAAGTTAAAGTTTTCTTGGCTTTGTTGTGCATGCATTTTTAGGCCTAGTTTGCCACTATTTTTGCTCTATTCTTTTGGTTGTTCGTGGGGCTTCTTATGTGCACAAGTTGTGGTGTTGATCTTTGTTGTCTATCCTTTTGTTGGGTATATTATTGCTAGAAGGTTTATAGGTATTGATCCAGGTTTGTATTGCATTAGGTCTTGCTTTGTGACTTGTTCGAGTTGGTATGGTGAATTTTGATATCATTATAGGGATGGACTGGTTGTATGCATGTTGTGTCTTCATGGGTGGTAGGACCTATAGAACTACATCTCAAATCCTTAATGAACTCGTCTTTGAGTGGGAGGTTGTTAAGTGATAGTAAGGGAGGTAGGTCCATTTCATATCTTAAGATACAATTGGTCTCTAAGGGGTTGCATTTATTTTCTTGTGAGAATTGGAGGTTTTGAACCCAAGTTATCTTGTTTATAGAATTATTGTTGGTGGTAGATAAGGTTTTGAATGCCCTTGCTGATATTTTGAATTTGGGGTAGTGTCCTTGGGTTTGACTAGTGCACCGGATATACCTAGAAGTCTCATGGGTAAAATCTTTAGTCCCTACTCTAATAGGCCCATGGTGGTCTAGATGATGATATGATGGTTTGCGTTCCCTAATCCAATAGTGCATGTGAGTATTTTGAGGGTAGTGCTACAAAGTTTAAGGAAGAAGGTTAGATGCTAAATAGGAGAAATGGGGATTTTAGTTGTAAGAGGTTGTCTTCCTAGGTCATATGGTGCCAAGTGATGGTATTAAGGTGGACCTTAGTAAGACGAAGGTGATTAGAGATTGGCCTACACCTTCGAACCCATCCGGAATAGGTTATCTTCTATTACTTCTTCCATGACTTAGTCGACTCTAAGTAAGGCCAATGTTGTGATTGACGCTTTGAGTTAGGTTGATTTGATAGGTTTAGGGGTTGTTATCTCTCGCGTCATTCCTTCATTCTAGTAGGATTCTCCCGGATGGTTGCATGAGTATATTGTGGCTAGTAGGGGTCTATAAGGATTACCCTATTTTCTTATTGCATAGAGTCTTGTCTGGTGATCTCTGTTGACCCAAGCTTGATAGGTTGGAGGTCTCGAGGTAATTTGGCTACTTGTATAGGATACTTTCAATGAATGTAGAACCCGTAAGGTTGTAAAATGATGGTTGAGGATGGTTGATCTGTTTGGAAAACTACAATGGGCTAGTTACTTCCCTAAGGTTAATTTAAGGTTTGGGCTTTGTCCCCACGTGAGGATAAGGGTAGGTGATATCCCTAAGTGTCTTTTCAAACTAGGAGGG